>PVKU01008859.1:0-68741 GCA_004027475.1 Anoura caudifer | reverse complement strand
AAAAAAAGAAACTAGGCTTCTCTCTTTATTAAAAATATATATTTTAAATGAATAGAATCATACTCTATGACATTTAAAATTTTTTTATTATAGCATCTCATATATCTTTACATGTTATTAAGTATTCTTTTTACTGTTTTTAAATTTTAATTATTGTTCTTATACAGTTTTCTGTCTTTTACTCCCGTCCCAGCCCACTGCCCTAGCCCTTCCCACCTCCCTCCCATTTCTACCCCCCTAGTTTTTGTTCATGTCCTTTATACTTGTTGCTCTAAACCCTTCCCCTTTTCCCCTGAAATTCCCTCCCCTCTCCCCACTGGTGACTGTCAGCCTGTTCTCAATTTCAGTGTCTTTGGTTATATTATGCTTGTTTGTTTGTTTTGTTGATTAGGTTCCCGTTAAAGGTGAGATCATGTGGTATTTGTCTTTCACCACCTGGCTTGTTTCACTTAGCATAATGCTCTCCAATTCCATCCATCTGTCACAAAGGGTAGGAGCTCCTTCTTTCTTTCTGCTGCATAGAATTCCATTGTGTAAATGTACCATAGTTTTTTGATCCATTCATTTACTGATGGGCACCTAGGTTGCTTCCAACACTTGGCTATTGTAAATTGTGTTGCTACGAACATTGGGGTGCATAGGTTCTTTTGCATTGGTGTTTCAGGGTTCTTAGGATATAATCCTAGCAGTGGAATTGCTGGGTCAAAAGGCAGATCCATTTTTAGTTTTCTTAAAAAATTCCATACTGCTTTCTATAGTGGTTGTACCAGTCTGCATTCCCACCAACAGGGCACTAGGGTCCCCTTTTCTCCACAACCTCTCCAACACTTGTTGTCTGTTGCTTTGGTTATGATGGCCATTCTGACCGGTGTGAAGTGGTATCTCACTGTGGTTTTAATTTGCATCTCTCTGATGGCTAGTGATACTGAGCATCTTTTCATGTGTCTCTGGATCCTCTGTATGTCCTCTTTGGAAAAGTGTCTGTTCAAGTCCTTTGCCCATTTTTTAATTGGCTTGCTTGTCTTCTTAGAGTGGAGTCATGTAAGATCTTTATATATTTTGGAGATTAAACCCTTGTCTAAGGTATCTTTGGCAAATATGTTTTCCCATATGGTTGATTCTGTTTTTATTTTAATACTGTTTTCTTTAGCCGTGCAGAAGCTTTTTATTTTGATGAGATCCTATTTGTTTATTCTTTCCTTTATGTCCCTTGCTTTAGGGGACATATCAGTAAAAATGTTGCTGGGTGAAATATCTGAGATTTTCCTGCCTATGTTCTCTAGGACATTAATGGTGTCACAGCTTATATTTAAATCTTTTAACCACCTTGAATTTATATTTCCGTATGGTGTAAGTTGGTGCTCGAGTTTCATCTTTTTGCACATAGCTGTCCAGTTCTCCCAACACCACTTGTTGAAGAGGCTATTTTTACTCCATTTTATGTTGCTGCCTCCTTTGTCAAATATTAATTGACCATAGAGAATTGAGTTTATTTCTGGGCTCTCTGTTCTATTCCACTGGTCCATGTGTCTGTTTTTGTGTCAGTACCAGGCTGTTTTGATTACAGTGGCCTTGTAATACAGTCTGGTGTCAGGTATTGTGATCCCTCCTACTTTGCTCTTCTTTCTCAAAATTGCTGCAGCTAATCGGGGTTGTTTATGGTTCCATATAAATTTTTGAAGTGTTTATTCTATGTCTGTGAAATATGCCATTGGTACTTTAATAGGTATTGCATTGAATCTGTAAATTGCTTTGGGTAGTATGGACATTTTGATGATGTTAATTCTTCCAATCCACGAACACAGTATATGTTTCCATTTGTTTGTGTCTTCCTTGATTACTTTCTTCAGTGTTGTGTAGTTTTCTGCATAGAGGTCTTTTACCTTTTTGGTTAGGTTTATTCCTAGGTATTTTATTTTTCTTTTTGCTCTATCAAATGGGATTTTTCTCTTGATTTCTGCTTCTGCTGTTTCATTGTTGGTATACAAAAACTCCTTTGATTTCTGAATATTGACTTTGGATCCGGCTGTTTGGCCAAATTAATTTATTAGGTCAAGCAGCTTTTTGGCCATGTCTATAGGATTTTCTATGTATACTATCATGTCATCTGCAAACAATGACAGTTTTACTTCCTCCTTTCCGATTTGGATGCCTTTTATTTCCTTTTCTTGTCTAATTGCTGTGGCTAAGACTTCCAATACTATATTGAATAAAAGTGGTGAAAGTGGACAACCTTGTCTTGTTCCTGATCTTAGTGGAAAAGCTTTAGTTTTTGCCCATTGAATATGATGTTTGCTGTAGGTCTGTCATACATGGCCTCTGTTATGTTGAGGAATGCTGCTCCCTCTATGCCCACTTTGCTGAGCCTTTTTATCATAAATGGGTGCTGTACCTTATCAAATGGTTTTTCCACATGTATTGATATGATCATGTAATTTTTGTCTATGCTTTTGTTTATGTGATGTATTACATTTACTGATTTGCAAATATTGATCCATCCTTGCATCCCTGGGATGAATCCCACTTGGTCATGGTGTGTGATGTTTTTAATGTATTGTTTGATGCGGTTTGCCAATATTTTGTTGAGGATTTTAGCATCTGGGTTCATCAGCGATACTGGCCTGAAGTTTTCTTTCTTTGTTGTGTCTTTATCTGGTTTTGCGATTAGGATGATGCTGGCTTCATAAAAAGAGTTTGGGAGTCTTCCATCATTTTGGATTTTTTCGAAAAATTTGTGATGGATAGGGGTTAGCTCTTCCTTAAATGCTTTGTAGAATTCTCCTGTGAAACCATCTGGTCCAGGGCTTTTGTGTGTTGGGAGTTTTCTGATTACTGCTTCAATTTCATCTGCCGTTATTGGTCTGTTCAGTCTTTCTGCTTCTTCTTCATTGAGTTTTGGAAGATTATATTTTCCTAGAAACTTGTCCATTTCACCTACGTTTTCAAATTTCTTGGCATACAGTTCTTTGTAGTAATTTCTTACAATCCTTTGTATTTCTGTGGTGTCAGTTGTAATCGCTCCTCTTTCATTTCTGATTTTGTTTATTTGAGTTCTCTCTGTTTTTTTCTTGATGAGCCTGCTTAAAGGCTTGTCTATTTTGTTTATCTTTTCAGAGAACCAGCTCCTGGATTCATTGATCCTTAGAATTGTGCTTTTAGTCTCTATGTCATTTAATTCTGCTCTGATCTGTTTATTTCCTTCCTTCTATTTGCTCTGGGCTGTCTTTGTTGTTGTTCCTCGAGTTCTTGTAGGCGTAGGGTTAAGTTGTTTGTTTGAAATGTTTCTACCTTTTTTAGATAGGCCTGTATTGCTATGAACTTCCCTCTGAGAACTGCCTTTGCTGTGTCCCATAAGTTCTGGGTCGTTGTGAGTTCATTTTCGTTTGTTTCCAGAAACTTTTTGATTTCTTCTCTAATTTCATATTTGACCCATTCATTGTATAATAGCATGCTTTTCAATCTCCATGATTTTGAGTGTTTTGGGTTTTTCCCCGTGGGGTTGGCTTCTAGTTTCAGTCCCTTGTGGTTGGATAAAGTGCTTGGTATGATTACAGTTTTCTTGAATTTGTTGAGGCTTGTTTTGTGTCCTATCATGTGGTCTATCTTCAAAAATGTTCCATGTGCATTTGAAAACAATGTGTATTTAGTTTCTTCAGGTTGAAAGGCTCTATATATATCAGTTAAGTCCTTTTCATCTAGAGTGTTGTTCAATGCACAATATCTTTGATGCTGTTTGTTTGGAAGATTTGGCCATTTTTGACAGTGGGGTGTTAAAATCCCCTAGTATAATTGTGTTGCTGTCAATACCTTTCTTGAAGTCCTCTAAGATTTTCTTGATGTATTTAGGTGCTCCTGTGTTGGGTGCATGTATATTTACAATGTTTATGTCTTCTTGTTGGATTGTTCCCTTGAGTATTATGAAGTGACCTTCTGGGTCTCTCTTTATGGCTCTTCTCTTGAAGTCTATTTTCTCTGATATGATTATTGCTACCTTGACTTTTTTCCCCTGTCCATTTGCTTGGAAAATTTGTTTCCAGCCCTCCACTTTGAATCTGTATAGGTCTTTTTTCCTGAGGTGGGTCTCTCATAGGCAGCATATGTGTGGGTCATGCTTTCTTATCCATTCAGCTATTCTTTGTCTTTTGATTGGGCATTTAATCCATGTACATTTAAGGTTATTATTGATAGGTACTTATTCATTGCCATTTTTGTACCTGTGCTGTTCCTCCCTCCGTCCCCCCACCTCTGTCTCTCTCTCTCTCTCTTTCTCTCTCTCTCTTTTCCTTCCTTTCCTTAAAGCAGTGTCTTTAGTATCTCTTGCAGAACTGGTTTGGTAGAGGTGTATTCTTTTAGATTTCTTTTGTCTGGGAAGCTCCTTATTTGGCCTTCTCTCTCAGTTGAAAGCCTTGCTGGGTAAAGTAGTCTTGGTTGAAGGCCTCTGGTTCTCATTACTTGGAATATTTCTTGCCATTCTCTTCTGGCTTGGAGCGTTTCCATTGAGAAGTCAGCCGTTAACCTTATCGGGGTTCCCTTGTATGTTACTTCCTTTTTCTCCCTTGCTGCCTTTAACATTCTCTCTTTGTCTTGGAATTTTGCTATTTTAATTACGGTGTGTCTTGACATGGGCCTCTTTGGGTTCCTCTTGATTGGGACTCTCTGTGTTTCCTAGATTTTTGTGACTTTTTCACTCTTCAAATTAGGGAAGTTTTCCATCATTACTTTTTCAAATAGGTTTTCTATCCCTTGTGCTTCTTTCTTCTCCTTCTAGAATCCCTATTATATGGATATTATTAAGTTTCATATTGTCTTGCATTTCTCTTAATCCCTCTTCATTCTTTCTGAGCCTCTTTTCCTTTTTTTGGTCTTTCTGGGTGTTTTTTTCTATTTTGTCCTCCACCTCTCGGATCCGATGTTCTGCTTCATCAATTCTGCTTTTGATTCCTTCTACTGTGTTCTTCAGTTCAGAAATTGTATTCTTCATTTCCTTTTGGCCCTTGCTGATAGTTTCTATTTCCTTTTTCATGTTGATATAGTTTGCAGTGAGTTCATCGTAGTTTCCCTGTAGTTTCTGGTAGCTCATTGAGAGCTCATGGAGCTTCCTGAGAACCATTTCTTTGAACTCAGTATCTGATAGTTGAGTTGCCTCTGTTTCATTTAGCATTCTTTCTGGAGCTTCCTCCTTTCCTTTCATTTGGGGATTGTTTCTTTGTGTTCCCATTGTTTCTGAAACTCTTCTTGTTAGCCTCAGCTTCTTAAGTTGATCTGTTCTGGCTCCCTGAGTTTATGGTGTGACCTTCTGTGGTAGAACACCTGTGAGATTCAGTGTTGCAGTTTCCTTCGGGTATCCTGGTGTTCACAGCTTCCACTGTCTCAGCTGTTGGGATGCCCCCTCTTTGAGTTCAACTCTGGTTTTTTCACAGTTCCCAGTTTTTTGTGTCACTTGTTGGTATTTGAAAAGGGAAAAAGATGAAAAGAGGAAAAAAAGAGGAAGGAAGAAGAGATAAAATTGGAAAGAAAGGAAGAAATAAAACAAGCAAGAAATAAAGAGAAGCAAAAGGAATTGAGGGATAAAAAAGATAAAAATAATGATAAAAAATGTAATTTAAAAAGAAAAAAAAAAAACCTTTTGCTGGTTTCATACTTGCCAAGCTAGTTTTTCTTGTCTTGCTGGCTGCAATGTCCAAGGGGCTATGGTATCTCGCCTTTCTCCCAGTTCAACACTCAATCAGCTTTGGGCTACTCTCCCTGGGGCTAGCCCAACGCCTCTTGGCGCAAGGCCTTGGGGCGTGGGCTCTGGGCCTGCTGCGGAGCGCGGTGCTTTCTCCAAGTTTACTCCAAGTTTATGGGTGTGAGCTTGGGTCTCTCACGGATCGAGCATTCCTGGGGTTTACGGGTGTGAGCTCTGCGTCTCCTATGGGGCTGGAGCGCCTTCCCTGGTTTACAGATGCAGGTTCCTGGTTTCCTGTGGAGCGTGGGCACTGCTGAAATTTACCAGTGCAGGCTCCACAGGTTTCCTGTGTTGCACGCTCACCCTGGCTTCCCACGGATTGTGTGCACTCTCCTGGTTTACGGGTGTGAGCTTCGGTTCTCTTGTGCAGTACACACACTGCCCTAGTTTACAGGTGTGGGTTTTAGGTTTCCTGCCATTTGGGCGCTTCCCTAAGTTGACGGGCATGAGCTCCGGTTTTCCCATGGATCATGCGCACTCCCTGGGTTCCAGCGTGGATTGTGGTCTTCCACAAAGCCCTCTCCTCCAGTTGCAGGGGCCTCTGGTCGCATGGGCTCCCGCGTTACTCCACCCAGGGCTATGTGTGGGTGTTCATAGCCCTAGCGTGTTTCCCACTCAGACCTTAACTTCTCTCTGTGCGACTTCAAACAACCAGGGTCTCTCCTGTTGCTGCTCAACCCTTGTTTGGCCAGGAAGTGAGCAGTTGACCTGGCTCCCTCCCTAGAGTCCTGTGGCAGACCCAGTAAGTGCCGGCCCTGGGATTCAGCTGCCCTGGTCTCCGTGCTGATCCCTGGGCTCTTATTGTCCCGAAGAATTCTCCTTACCGTCTGGTTTTCAATGTCCACTACAGTTTTTGATCTCCTATTTTCATATATGCTGTGGTACTGTTGGCTGTCTGCTCTGTTCCTCTGTAGATCCGCTAGGTTTTTCTCTCCTATGTAGGGAGCAGTGGAATCTGCCTCCTCCTACCATGCGCCATGTTCCAGTAATTATTAAGTATTCTTTTACAACACCAATTTTATGGCTACATACAATTCTTTTGCATGAAATTCAGTGTAGCAGTTCATTATGGGATAGTTACATCGTGTTTCATATCCAGTTTTGTGTTTTTGTTTTTGAGGGGTTTTTTTTTTTTGGTAAATCTTTGAATATATTTTTGAATACATCTTTGAGTAAAATGTTTATTTCCTTAGGGTGATTTGCTAGAGGAAAGATTTCTGAGATGAAATGATAATCATATATTTAATGTTTTTAATGCATATTATCAAATTTCCCCTCCAGAAAGGTTGTGTTGGCGTGTTCCTTTATGTTTTAGAAGTTGTATCGTTTGCTCCTTTTAAAGAATTGTAATATTGGTGTTTTTCATAACTATTTGCAATACTTTAAGTAGTTTAATACATATGTATTTGCAATACATATGTATATGTATGTTAAACACATATGTATATAGACACACATATATACAGTATTTTTCCAGGTTGTTATTTATTATTTTGCATTGTTTTGCTTTTTGTTTTATACAAGTTTTTAAATTTTCTTGTGGTAAATACATTACCCTTCTTTTTTGGGTGCTTCCTCTTGAGCTGAGAAGGGCCTTGTAGTCTAATACTATAAATACATTTATGTGTACTTCTATGGGTTTTTATTTTTGTTTTTAAATTTACTTTTTTTTTTGAAGACTTTAATTATTTTTAGAGACAGGGAAAGGGAGGGAGAAAGAAAGGGAGAGAAACATCAGTTGGTTGCCACATGTATGCACCCCCATCTGTGTACTGAACCCACAACCCAGGCATGTGCCCTGACCAGGGATGGAGCCAGCAACCTTTTAGTCTACTGAACAATGCCCAACCAACTTAACCACATTGGTCAGGGCTTACATTTTCATTTAAATCTCTAACACAGCTGGAAATTAATTTGGTCTGTATAGTATGTGGTAAAAATTTAATTTTTGTTTTCCAGTAATGAATTGGTTATCCCAGAATTAATTATTGAATATGCAGTTTGTTTCCCACACATATTTGAGTTGCAACCTTTGTACATTGAATAATGGCTTTCTCTCTTCTACTCTATCAGCTCATCTCTGCATCCCACTGTAAATCTTACATCCTTTAATAGGTTGATCTATAATCAGCCTTTTTCATTGAAGTTATCAAGAACACTGTTTTTAAAGAAAAAATTTAATTAACTTAAAGAGTGAGAAATTTTTCCCTATGAAGGCAATCACTATTAAAATTTTTTTAATTTAATTCCAGAAATACTTTATCCATATGCAAGCATGTAGCTAACCTTATTTTTTACTACATAGGTCAAAATATACCATATACACCATTGTTCTACATGCTTTTTTATTACATACCAGCATATACAGATCTAACTCACCTTTTACAAATACATAGTAATCCAGTTTAAGGGTCAGTAACAATAGTTTCCTATTGTTTCAACATTTTGTATTCTTTTTTCCTGTCCTTTGTTGTTACAAACTACTGTAATGGTACACATCCTTATCCAATTATTTGCCTATGTGAAATATAGGGTAAATTTTTAGAAGTGGAATTATTGTTACAAATTGTAAGTATTTACAAACAACATAAATCAGCACAAGGAAATTTCTACAGAAAAGAAATTTACAAGAAGTCTGTAAAACCAAGTCTCTCAACTCCTACTGCTATTACTATAAATAACTTATATTTGTTATTCCCTAAAATTCAAAGTTTTATGTAAAATTTCTTTTGGACAAAAATGATTTTTATGTTCATGTTGTGGCTACTATGAAGTGGAGAGAAGACTTTTCCACTCTTTTATTGCCTTTACTTTGGCCAGACCCTGCTACTCTTCACTTTAGGAAGTTCCTCAGATAGTTGGATGCTGGATATTAGCCAACAAACATTTAATACATTTCTCATTTTTGGCTGCTGGATGTCTATATACAACCTTTTCCCCTCACACTTGTACTTTAAGCAAACCACAAAAACCTAATAAATTGGAATGATTCCTCTTAAACCTAAAATTTACCTATCTACTCCCTAAGGAGAGACAACCAAACATTTCATAAGCTGTCCCACCCAGCTCTAAGTCCAGGATCACTAGTGACATCCTCCAGGCACCTGTGTCTCACAGGCTGTACTTATATTCTGAAAAATGGAAAATTGGAGGTACAGCCCCCAATGTATAACATAAGTGTAATTAGCTAGAGATACACAAAAGGAAATTTCTGATATGATAATAAAAGTGAAATCGTATTTTAAGTTTTATTATTAACTATATAAAAAGCTTTTGTGATCTTTTAAAAAATGTATATTACTAGTTTCATTGTTTGATTTGCCCCATGAGAATGTTATCCCCATTTGGATGGGGATATTGTCTACTTAAAAGACAAATATCTGATAAATGTCTGTATTCCAAGCATCTAGAATGATGCCTGATTCATAATGAATGTTTAATAAATTTTTGTTGAATTAATGACTGAGTACTATTTTACAAGAGCAATGGTAAGCTACAATTTTTTTTTTTTAAATTGCCAGTTTAATAGTTTTTCATACATTGATTCCGAAGTCTGTTTCTGTATTCAGTTCATTTTGATATTTGCTTTTCCATTGCAAAAGATGATAGGTGTGTGAAAATGAAACAATTGCATCATTGTGTGCACTTAATAAATCATGATTCTCCTTTTTTAAAACTCATTCTGTCAGTAATGTGGTGTTTTTCTGTAGAAATTTGTTTAAACTTTTTTTTTTCCCTATTTTATCCAAGATCAGTTTTACTTGCAAATTTTGGGCCATTGTCACATTATAAAGTGTCTGGGCAAGTAAGGATACTGTTTTGTAAGGATAAATCCAAGTCTCTTCACATATCCTCCAAAATCAGAAAAGATCTGTAAGAAGAACAAATAAAACTACAAAATCCATACCCTCAACAAACTGGAAGATAGAATACTATCCTCAAACAAAGCTAGAGGAGGATAGTTTCCTGTAAGTGGAAAAGTTAGCACCAAATCTTTGCAGAGGTATTTTCCTATCCTGACATTAATGGACAACAAAGGAAGTTCTGAAAAAACTGTGGAGGAAACTAGAATTGTTCTAAAATCATCATCAGAAAGAAAAACCACACCTTAGGTACAAAAGAGTCTTGGTATATTGAAGCAATGATTATAGGTTTGGGGCTTAAAAGTTCACATGATTTGCGGTGGTAGTCTTTGAAAGGTATCGTTTCCTGAGGAAAAAGAAAGTTAAAGAGAAGGGAGGCACCCTTGGAGATTGGATAGTGAAGAAAAATGAAGCAAAAGGGGAAAATTTAAGGTCTTGGAAGGTAAAATAAAAACCACTCCCCCAAATTAGATGACACACAATCATCTCCTTACCGTCACCACCAAAAAAAAAAAGTTATCCATTAAAGAAATTATACTTTGCTACACTAACAAAAGAGAAGGCTCTTAAAACAGGATTCTTGTGAACCACCCCAAATTCAAGTCACAATAGATGAAAGCCTAAATTTATGGAAAGCCACGGTAAGAAGAAAACATAATATGAGAATCAAAATAACAAATGAAATCCCCATTGACAAAAGAAAGCAGCACAGAGCAGAAGAAAACTATAACATTTCTCTCCAAACTGTATGAAATAATCTAAACAAACATTTGGAGATAGGAAAAACCAGCTAGCTTTATATATTTTAAAACAAATGAAACAGAGAAGAAATTATCTCTAAAACACCCACAAAATTAGAAGGAAACCTAGGAAGAGAGTTGAGTGAACCCAAGAAAGATAAGGAAGACAAAGGCAAAAATCTAGAAATAAATTCTAAATTTCAAGATGTCCAAGGGAAAATGGACTCAACTGAAAATTTGCAAAAGGGCATTGGAGAAAGGCAGAAAAATAATCGTGAAAAATGAAAATGAATTAAGGAAGTAAAACAGGCAGAAGAGAAAGGTGGTTGAGTTGGGACTAAGACAAAAATTCAACATATTTGTATAATTGAATTACAGAAACTAAGCAATGTGAACAGAAAAATATTTAAAACTATAATTAGATTTATTTATTTATTTTTATCCTCACCCGAGGACATTTGTTTCATTGCTTTTAGAGAGAGAGGAAGGGATAGAGGGAAAGAGAGAGAAACATTGAAATGAGAAAGAAACATTGATTGGTTGCCTTTTTGTACATGCCTGGACCAGTGATCAAACCTACAACCTGGGTATGTGCTTTGACTGAGAATCGAACCTGCAACATTTTGGTCTACAGAATGATGTTCCAATCAATGGAGCTACATCATCCAGGGAGTATAATTAAATTTTTTCATAAGCAAAATAAGGCCTGCACCTACATATTAAAAGAATTGTAGGATACTGGGGGATTTTGATATGTAGCAATAAATTTTGAGGCACGTCCCTGTAAAATTGTTAGACTTTAAAAATAAAGAAAAAGGCTCTGGCTGCTGTGTCTCAGTGGGTTGAGTGCTGGCCTGCAAACCGAAAGGTTGCCAGCTCAATTCCTAGTCAGGGCATGTGCCTGGATTATAGGCCAGATCCCTGGCTGAGGGCATGTAAGAAGCAACCAGTTAATGTTTCTTTTGCAATACATCAGTGTTTCCCTTTCTCCCTTCACTTCTCTCTAAAAAAGAAATAAAATCTTTAAAAGTAAATAAATTAAAAATTCTGAGAGCCTCCGGGAAAAAAAACAAACACCAAATAACATACAAGGCAGGAGAATTATATTGGAATAGTCTTCTGAATAGAAACATAAAAAGAGTAACAAAGAAACAGTGATTTCAAGAAACTACAGGGGAAAAAAATGTGAGCCAAGAATTTTACATAAAGCTGTTCTTCAAGTATCAAGAAGAGAAAAACACTTAAAACATGGAAAACTCATAGAATATTATACACATATAGATCCTTGAGGAAGCTACTAGAACATGATCTTTATCCAGCTAAGAGTTGACTAGTAAAATAATCGAAGCATCCATGGTGAGTATTAAATGTATTTCATTGTAGATCTAAGACTGAAACAAAGATGACAACAAAGGTAAAAGAATAATAGGTATATCTTATGTATTTTTGCTAAATGGAAATAATTCAGTCTTTATAAAGGAAGAGGTAAAGAGGAAAGTAGAAAAAGCTTATCGATTCTTGTAAAAGCAATAGTTGGCACTGAGAAGATATAATTGAAATTTGACATACTAGATGATAATAAGAAAATGGGATTGAGGCATTGAAAATGTGTAAGTACAAAGGTAGCAAACAAAATACATACAGACCTTCCTAAATACCAAAAGCAATTAAAAATAAATAAAAGAACAATGGAATTATATTAAATAAATTACCTCTAATCACTGCTTTAGCTATAAATCACAATTTAGTTTTTATACTGAAAATAGATTCATCCATGGCCAGGTAGCTCAGTTCATTGGAGCATTGTCCTGTACAACAAAAGTTTGTGGGTTCCATCCCCAGTCAGGGAATGTACATAGGTTGCGGGTTTGATTCCCTGTTGGGGCACATATAGGAGGCAGCTAGTCAGTCTTTCCCCCAGGACTATTCCTCCCTTCCTTCCTCCCTCCCTCCCCACTCCTTCCCCTGTTCCTGTCTTTCTCTAAACAGTGAACATATCCTTGGATGAGTACTTTTTTAAAAAAGAAAGAAGATAGATTCATAGTCAATAACAATTTTAAAGGATAAAATCAACAAAAATATGGAAGAATAAACCTAAAATGGAGTATAAACAGCAGTAAATGAACCTGTGTTTCAGATGATATGTCATTGATCTAAAGACAGAGGAACTGTAAAAATACTGAATTCTATAAGGTTTGTTTACTGTAGGATTGAGCAAATGTATTTTATTGAGGAAAACACAGGCCATCTTCCTCATTATCAAAGAAGAGAATTAAATATATAAAAGGGCCCTGGCCAGTGTGGCTCAGTTGGTTAGAGAGTCATCATGTAACCAAAAGTTGTGGGTTTGATTCCCACAGAGCACATACCTAGGTTGTAGGTTAGATCCAGGTCTGGGTGTGGTACCTACAACCCCAAGTCCGGACCTGTATGATCCCTGGTCCAGGCACTAGGTATGCCCAGTCTAGGCATGTATAGGAGGCAACCAATCGATGCTTCTTTCTTGCAATTATGTTTCTCTCTCTTCTCTCTCTAAAAGCAATGAAAAAAATGTCCATGGGAAAGGAAATACACATATATGTGCACATATACATGTATGTATATATACATAATACATGGGAGAGGAATATATATGCACACACGTGTATATATATGGATAACTGTGGCATTAATTGGCTATAGAGGTATTAGTATTATCTCATGCTTTTATAGAGTTACAGAAATAGATTTATGCACAAGTACATGCTTATGTTTATATTTCTTAAATATGAAAGGGCCTAGAAGCAGAGATACCTCTGTAAGCAATGAGCACATCTAAGATCCAGATTTTGGTTTCTGAACACCTTTGCTCATTACGAAGCAGCAGTGTTTCTTGCAGGAAAGGGTGATTCTAGGGCAAGAACAGGTAAAATACAGGATGAACCTGTTATATTCTGTGCTATAAAGCAAAGAATTGCTCAAAAACTATAGGGACATGTCAAAGTTATGGAAGCTGGCTTGAAAGCACTCCCACTGGCCAAAATCTGGGATGATTTGGGTGTTAGAATAAATAATAGGAATATAATCATGAAATAATTTTTATGTTAGTGGTATATGAATAAATGGGGAGAAGATGGAAAGAGCTCACTATGGTACAGTAGAATGAATGCTAACCAAGAAATGTAGAGGGAATAATATAGTTAAGGAAAAAAATCACCATTATAGTAACGGTGATTTCAGTCAAAAGTCATCAGTGGATGCTAAAGCTAGTGGGTGAAGGTTGAATAGGAACAGGATATTTGTTTGTTTGTTTTAATCCTTACCTATGGATATATTTTATTGATTTGAGAAGAGAGAGAAACATCAAACATTGATGTAAGACAGCAACTTTGATCAGTCACTTCCCATATGTACCTCAACCAGGGATTGAACCTGCAAGCAAGATATGATGCTCTAACTAACTGTGACACCCAGCCAGGGCAGGAACAGGATATTTACGTAGTCTTAAAGTGTTATCCTATAAATTACTTACTAATTTCTGAAAGGAAAAGAGTAATTTTAAAGTGATTTAACCTAGCAATCCCAATCTTAATAAAATAAAGTTAACAGCATCATCAATGGGACAAATAGACATGATGTACCTGCTAATATATACACTAGGATACACACTTCTGTGGTATTTCTGGCAAAAGTGCATTCTCCTTATCTAATTTAATTATAATGAGACATCAGACAAACCTAGAGTTGGTAAAATAACTGCCCTGTACTCTTAAAAAATGTCAAGCTTGTAATAAACAAGGATATAACTCTATTTTAAATTGTTCTTTTTAATTTAAATCAATTTTTATTTTTAATTACAATTGACATAAATATTATATTAGTTTCAGGTATACACCCTAGTGATTAGGCATTATATAACTTCTAAGTGATCATCCTGATAAATCTCGCATCCATGTAACATCATATGTAGTTATTAGAATATTATTGATTATATTCCGTATGCTGTACTTTACATCCCCATGACTATTCTGCAGCAAACAATTTGTACTGCTTAATCCTCTCACCTTTTTTCACCCATTTCCCCAAGCCCCACCCATCTGGCAACTATCAGAATGTTCTCTGTATCTTTGAATCAGTTTCTCTTTTACTTGTTCATTTATTTTGTTTTTTTAGATTCAGTTGTTGATATGTGTTTATTGCCATTTTGTTCATATGTATAACATATGTTATATGTATAACATTTCATGTAATACTGGTTTGGTAGCAATGAACTCCTTTAGCTTTTTCTTTTCTGGGAAGCTCTTTATATGTCCTTTGAGTTTAGATAGTAGCTTTGCTTCATCGAATAATCTTGGTTGTAGGTGTTCACTTTTCATGACTTTGAATATTTCTTGGCCAATCCCTTCTGGCCCACAAAATTTCTGTTGACTAATCAGTTGACAGGTATGTGGGAGCTTCCTTGTAGGTAACTGACTGCTTTTCTCTTGCTGTTTTTAAGATTTTTAGTCTTTAACCTTTGGCATTTAAATTATGATGTGTCTTGGTATAGGCCTTTTTGAGTTCATCTTATTTGGGACTCTCTGTGCTTCCTGGATTTGTATGTCTATTTTCTTCATCAAGTTAGGGAAGTTTTCTGTCATTTTTAAAAGTAGATTTTCAGTTTCTTACTCTCTTTTCTTTTCAGCACCCCTATGATGGAAATGTTGGTGTGCTTGCAATTGTCCCAGAGGGTCCTTATACTATCCTTATTTATTTGGATTCCTTTTCCTTTTGCTGTTCTGCTTGGGTGTTTTTGGTTTTCTATATTACAAATTGCTGATTTAATTCTCAGCCGCATGTATTCTACTGTTGATTCCCTGTAAATTATTCTTCATTTCAGTTCTGTATCCTTCATTTTGGACTGGTTCTTTTTTGCAGTTCCCATGTCATTTTTTTATCTGTGGAAATTCTCACTGAGTTCATTGAATATCCTCATAACCAGTGTTTTTGAACTCTGTGTCTAGTTGATAGTTTGTTTCCATTTTGTTTAATTCCTTTTCTGGCATTTTGTTCTGTTCTTTCATTTGGGCCATATTTCTTTGTCTCCTCATTGTAGCAGCCTCCCTGTGTGTGTTTATATGTGTTACGTAGAGCTGAAATGGTTCAGGAATGCATGTATGTGTGTACATCTGTACATATGTGTGTGTACATGCACGTAGAAGGGGAGAGATTGAAATAGTGAGACTATGATAAAGTAAATGAGCAACATAAAAACTATTGGTGTATATGTATTGAGGACATATGAGTCTTTGTACTGTTCTTGTGATGTTAAGTATGAAACTATATCAATAGAAAATATATTTTTAAAGAATTTAAAGTCCACAGAATTTGTGGAGGATTTTAAATAGCTTGAAGTCTACCCTACTTCAGGGTAGACAAGGGATTTTTAATATATGACACATGTACAATATTTTCAGCAACAGAATCACATGATGGAAGGGAAATCCTTTTTTAAAAAGAACATTTAAAAAAATTCTCCATAGCCTGAGTTTCTTTTTGAAAGTAATTATTTTCTGTTCATTGTTAAAATTTTAACTTTACTTTAAAGGGTAGATTGGTGTCTGTTTTGTTCTGTTTTTTAAATTGTCTATTAAATAAGATACTGCTCGTTACCTAACATTATCATGGGAAAAGTTAGCAGACATGAGCCTTTCAAAAAGTAAAGTATGTTAATTACCAAAATTGGCAGCACATTTAAGTACTCTTCACTACAACAGCTATTCAGCCTCTGTGGCACAAAATACTTTTTTAGTCACTTCAATCATTATGAAAAATATTAGAAGATTTTACTGTATTTCAAAGACCTTGTTTTTATATAATTGACAACATTGCAATTATCCTGTAGCATTTTTGACACTTCTGTCCAACTTCTCTGCGTAATTACCTTGTCTGTTAATGATGCAGTTGTACAGTCATGATTTTTCACATGTCTAAACTTACCTTGTAACCTTCATTCCCCCCTGCTTGCCTCTTTATTTTTTCTTTTCTCTACCTTCATCCTCTTTCTTCTTCCTTTATCCACTCCCCCACTTCATCCCCTTCCTAGCTAAAAGCAGCTGCTTCTTCATTGTGGCTTTAATATATTTTCCTGAAAAATCTTTTTCTAAAAAAAGCCATTTGCTTATGAGAATATGTCTTCTGTGGTACAGCTTTCCTTTGATGACTCACCAAAAAGTAGTTCTTCATAAAGTTCAGTTTTGAAAGAGAATCTATCTAGTAAATACTATAAACTAGAATATCTTAGAAACATCTGTACTTGAGTTCAGCTATATAGACAATCTCCCACAGAGTATAATGTGCTTGAATCCTTGTTTCTTCAACTTCTCAGTAGTGTTTTATTATTATTTGCCAACAGCATTTTGTTTTGTTGACATATTTTCCATGTATTAGTTTTAGCCATTTTTATCATGAGAAAATAAAAAGATGTTTCTCCAGTGATACAGAAGTTAGCCTTTGAAAGACAGTTATAATCTTTATCAATACACTTACTTAAAATAATCCATATCTTTAAACATTATGAAGTTTTGATTAAGTTTCAATGACTTGTATTGCTGAGCAAAATGTAGAAGTTTGTCTTCACATTCTAGATGCTCAGAACATCTTGCAGATCTTCACTAACATAATAGTATAACAGCCTAGGACAAGTTTCATCAGCAGCATCAGGGCATGTAAATACACAGTTCAGATAGTTGTGTTTTTTTTTTTGTTTTTTTGTAATTTAGAAATATTTTGGCCTGCTCTCATATCTGATTTCATTGCCATTGTTTTTACTTCATAGTATTGTTGATAAAGAGCTTATGTAAGAATTACAAGCTCTGCCATTTTTCTGTTTATGATGAGGGGACCCCAAAAAACCTGGAATTACCTTCTGGAGGATGAGCCCTTGTAGTACAGGCTTCCCCTGCTAGATGAGTGTTCTAGGAACCCATCTGTATCAGTGTACCAGCTGTCCTTCTTGTGAGAGGCTGTGTTAGCCATGAGTAAATTTTTGTTGAAGACTCAACACATTTGCCCATTTCATGATGGGTGATTTACTGGCGTATCTGCCCATACAGTGTTGAGTGTTCAGCAATTTTTAAATGACATGACCCCTGTGGCCCACCCGCCATTCACCTGACCTCACCCAGAGTGACTTTTGTTTCTGTGGATGAAAAAAGTTCTGAAAGGAAAACAAACATTTTGTCAATGTGGAAGTGGTAAAACAAAAAATGGCAGAAGCGCTAAAAGGCATTAAAATCAATGAGGTGCAAAACTGTCTTTGAGAAGTGGAAATAGCGTCTTGACAAGGTGTATTGCATCAAGAATACCTTGAAGGTAGCTGAAGTTTAAACATATAAAAATAAATACACAATTTTTTATAAATAAACTCTGGGTTTTTCGGGTCCCCCCTTGTATTATTCAAACTGTGGTTTCTTTGAAAGAATATATTTAATTTTCTTATCCTTTCTGTGACACATAGTTTAGTTAAATTAGATACTATCTTTAAATCCACTAAACAATCACATTAGGCCATGAAATCTAATGAATGATTAAGGTTCCACTGGTCAAAGGCTAATGGAAGAAAGAGGATTTCACTGTTTGCCCCTTCACATTGCCTCACATATGACTGCTGGATGTATTGAGTGAGGGAGGTGGCAGTGACAATCCATAAATTAAATATCTCTCCCTATTGGAGTATCTTGCATGTGTGCCACAGTTTGTAGGTCACTGTTCTACAGAATCAAGAACCCTGGATCAAGTTGAGATGTAACGTTCTGACAAGCCTATAACAGGTAAAAGAGGTAGAATGGGAATTCTTTGTTGTGTATGACATAACAAAGGGGCCGTATGAGAGATCCAGAAGTAAAAATATTCTGGAATTCTTTATTCATTAATGTTTTTCAATTAAGCATGAATTCTTCATTGTATTAAATAACCTTTATTAAGTAATCTGTGGCATCCTTTCTTTAGATAATATAATTTTTATTCATTCTACAGGTAAGTTTAATGTGAAATTTTCAATAGTGAACTATCATTGGATTTCTGCAATAAAATTTTCAATCTTAAGTGTATATGTGTTTAATATGTATTAGTAGGTTGTTTTTCTACTCTTTTTAAACTGCGATTTTAATGAAGTTTGTTAGAGTTTTGCTAGAATAGCTTTCAGGGAGCTTCTAATCTTTTTCTGTAATTGGAAACATTTTACACAGCCATGGAAATGTCTATTTTTTTTAAAGTTTGAAATAACTCACTACTTTTTTTTGTTTTTACATTTTTTTCACTATGAAATATACACACAACAAAAGCTTAATACACGCAAGTTTACACCAAAACAATAAAAAAGTAAAAACTCTACTAACACCGTTGAAGCCCCTTATATGTTTCTTTTTTATTGCATTTCACCCCTGCAGGGTAATTTCTCATTTATTTTCTAGGTGATAATGATTATCTGGCTTTTCTTTGCGGTTTTACTATGACCTTGTCTGTTAATAAATACATTTAAATTTCCTTTGCCTGTTTATGACATTTATATAAATAGAATCATAATGTATCCTGAAATGATTTTTCACTTAACATTTTGTTGTTGATTGCTGTTCGTATCAATCCATGTTAGTTTATATTTCATTGCCATATAACATTTCATTGCATGAATGTGCCACAGTTTTATTAGTGCTATTATTTATGAATATGTGAGTTGTTTCCAGTTTTATCCAGGGTATATGGCAAAGAGTGTAATTGCTACGTCAAAAGATATTCTTGCTTTTCTCCTTTACTCTGCATATTATGTACATTAATACTTTCATTTCCCTATACTGATTTGGAACGTAATTATCCAGATTTTAATTTTTCTGTTAAACATAAAATAATTGGAAACATTGCCAAGAATTAATTTTCATTAATTTTAACTATGGGAATAAACCCATTTTGTTCATGCTTCCTGTATAAATAACACAGTGTACAGCTTTAATTCTTCTTACTATTACTTTCTTCTCTCTCCCTCTTTTTTTTTTTTTTTCCATTTTTGTGGAAAAGTTCCTAAGTTTCATATGAGGAGTATCATTTTCAAATTATTTTAACAGTTTTACATTTTCTTTATGTTCTCCTTTTATAATTACCAATGACATTTGCATTCTCTTTTGTAGCATAGCAGTTATAGTTGAAACTAATGGCTGAGTTTAAATAGCCTCTGTGCTCATCATCATTTACCTGTTCTAACCATTTCTTAATTTTGAGTCATCTATCAATTAGAGTACTTATTTGACTGTTGTTGGGTTTTTTCCCCAGAGAGCTATGTGACTATTTTTTTTTCTGTGTCATTACTTATCTGAAAATGAATTTCTGTTGTCTTATTTGAGCAATGTGATTGGGTTCAGATTTCTACTCAAAAGAAATTATTTTTCTCCTCAAAACTCTGATATTTGTTTATTGTTGTCTAGCAATTTTTTTATCTTCACCTGAGGATATGTTTTTATTGATTTTAGAGGGAAAGGAGGGGAAAGAGAGAGAAAGATGTGGGAGAGAAACATTGATGGGTTGCTTCCTGTACACACCCCAACCAGGGATCAAACCCACAACCTAGGTATGTTCCCTGGCCAGGAATTGAACCTGCAACCTTTTCGTGTACAGGATGACACTCCAACCCATGAAGCCAGGGCTAGCAATGAATTCTGAAGAGAAATCAAGCTAGTTCAATTGTTCTATGTAACCTTTAGAGAGTAGGAGTGTTTCTGCCTACCTCTAGGAATCTTTTTTTATCTTTGAAGCGTAAATCCTTCATCAAAATGTGTCTGAGTATTTTTCTGTCTTCATTAATTTTTGCCTGGCAACCCATACACTCTGGCATCCCAGCCCAAAGGACCTTTTTGATATACATGTTAAGCATTTTAGCTGAAGAAATTCATCTATGTCAGTGATTGTTATTATTATGTCAAAGACCATTTATTCTGGTCTTCCTTCCAAAACCACAGGTTTTTTGCTATGTTTGAGCTCCTGTTTATCACATATGTCTCATTTTCAACCACCATTGTTTTCATTAGTTCTTTCCCTTTCCATATAGAACACTTTCTCAAGTTTGCCCTCTACTTTACCAAGGTTATCTTCTACCTTCTCAAATCTACTCTTTAGTGCCCCCTCCCTCCAGAGGGGATAATTCTGGGCAAAGAAATTTCATCACCTCTGGTTTCCAAGCCACTGTATTTGATCTCATGCCTGATGTTTCATCTTGAAGTTACTTCTATACTACATTAATGTAGGTCCCATTACAGATGACACTAGTCTTTCCATAGTGGTGCTTTTCATAGGTGCCCACATGTCTGTGTCTTTGGGTTCATTTTGACAAAGACATTACAAGGTAAAGTTTATAAAGGACTTTGCTTCCTTGGGCAACCACTGAGTTCAACCCAGCTTTCTATAAGTTTCTTCTTAACAATTGATACTCTCTGAGTCCCATTATCACATTCATAATCTTTTGATCCTTAGTGGCAAAAGGAAATTCAAATTGAACTTGCCTTTTTTGGATGTTTTGGCTTAGAATCTGTTCTACTAGACCACATTTACTCTCTCATGAGTGTTTTGCAACTTAGTCTTGTGGATACTTGAAGTTTCTTGTAATGGTCCAGACAAATGATGCAGTATCCCTCTATTTTTATTCAAGTTCATTGCAGTTGTATGTAAGGGAAGAATTGGATATGCGACCTTGAACTGCCATCTTTTCATAAAACATATGAAAAAGATTTTATAAAATGTTCCCAATCATATGTATTTGATTTTTTTCCCTTGATACAAGAACAGTCAAAAGTTTTTTGATTGATTTTTGTTGTTATTGTTGTGTTTAATTACCAAGAATTCTATCAAAAATATTTACAGATGAAATTACATGATATCTGGAAACTAAAATAATATGGAAGAGGATTATGAAGATAGTTAATTGTGGTATAGTGAAACAAGATTTGCCCGGAGTTGATACCTGCTGATGGGATACTGTTATATCAGCTTCTCTACATTTCTATATAGGTTTGGTATTTTACATCATAAACATTATTTTTAATTTTCCAAGGGCTTAGTTGCTCTCTTAGGGAAACATCTTTGAGTTGCATTGTAGTTAGAGAATGTGCCATATATAGTAGTTAATCCTTAATTTATTGTGGTTTTCTGTGTGAGTTGATACACAGTTTTTGTAATTTTCATGGAGATTTGAAAAGAAAAATCATTGTATGTCTAATAAGTTAATCTTATTGGTGATTGTATTCAAATCTTCTGTAATCTAATTTGGGGGTTTTTGTGTGTATTTAATCTGTCAGATAATAAAAGACATTAAAATTTCCTACATGCATAATAATATTACCCATTATTATTTGATGCTATTTTGAGTGGACACCCCTACCCCCCATTGTTTTCATCACACAAGCTTTTTAATTGAACAATGCCATTTAAAGTAATTTCTGTATTATCCTTAGAGTTTATTTGCCTCCATCCTCTAAGTCTGAGACCTGTGGCATAGAATCTACCACAAAATAAATTTATGCCACAGTGAAGAAAAAGAATATATAACTCATTCCACCTGAATCTGTTTCTAATGTTGAACTACGGAAACTAATTGTCTGTGGTTGCCTGATGAGAGAGTTACTGGCATCTGGATTTCAATATTTTACCAGTCTTAAGTTAAATATATAATGTACTAGGCAGATTACTGTAAGAGCTCAGTAAATACTTGTATTATTAATATATTTACTATTCAAGTGATATTGACTTTGAGAAGAAAGAGAAATGTACAGTCTAGCATTTGTAGGCCAATGAGTGAACAAAAAATATAAGTGTGTAACTTCAAGGTCATGCTAGAGACTTAGACTTTAAATTTTTATTTTAGGTGTTTTGTCTGTTAATACTTTTTAGTTTTTAGATGTATAACTCTTTGAAAAACAGAAAAGAAAGACTTTATGAAGAGGAACAGGAGATCAGAACAGGGTATGAAAACCTTAGCTAAACTAAGAAATATTGAGTCTCGATTAGAAATATTTAATCATGGCAATGAGAACAATTATTGATCCTCAAGCCAGGCAAATAAAAAGTTCACACATCAAATAATTTACCTAAACCATAAATTTCTGGGGGTTAAAATTATGTAAAGAATCTGCTTGGAGGAATAAGGTTAGAATGTGCCAAGAGACCAGACATCATATATTTTTAAAAAATTATAAAAATATAAATTATAAGAGGTTTTATGTATATAATATGTACTATTTACTGTGAGTATGTAATATAGTGTTGCTGTCAGCCGCTCCATGTTACTTATGCTCCATTTTGGGTGTTCTCGGGGGAAAACATTATATTTATGATACTTATTCACTAATAATGTTGTTTCTCCCTCAGCTGTAATAAAAACCACAAATTTTAAATCAACTGTGTTCAATCATGAGTAACAGATTTATAAAGAGCATCTTAAAATATTAGTGTAAGACTCTGATTTTAAAATTCTACATCTTCATTATTATTTGTGTTATATTTGTATAAAATTTATTTAATGACGATTATCTTTAGTTTATTTTTAACCATTGCACAGTGATGTCCATCAATTCTGAAAGACTATACTCTCTAAAGTACTTCTATCATACTATTGCCTTAGTGACTTCATGTGATCCCTCATTTGCAGAAACTATGTCACATCATTTTTGAGCAGCTGTTTTTGTCTGAATTTTATATACTCTTCTTTTTGTGGTGCCTGCATTAGCTTTTTGAAAAGAATAGGTCTGATATTTACCTATTCACTTCTCTTATGGGTCTATCCTGGAGAGACACTACCTCTTTTTAATCATCCTTTTGTTTTATGTTTTTGGCCTGTGAATGCTATCTGCTGGGGGACATTCCCAGGATCAGGGTAAAATATGAGCAGCTGCATATTCTCCTCAGTGCTCAAGGGATCTATCTGTGTATATGTCCCTGCTTTAGTATGCTGTAGCTCCATCAGTAAAGTGTTAGGTTCATTACCTATCAAGCTGCCAACTAGTAAAGAGTTTCTAGCTCTAACTGAGCTAATACGGAGGACTTACAAATAATGCAAAGAGATGGTTTAATTCTTTTCCAGGTAAGATGTGAATTATTATGCCATGTAAAACTGAAAGGGGAAAATGAGGAGTGGTAATAATTTTTCATGTTATTAGTTTTCATATTTGTAAAGTTTTAGCTTTCATTCATCCCACATTGAGTTTCAAGTTTTGGTACTAAAAATAATACTTCTGAGATTATCCTGTGTGTTCATTGGAGCACCCCTCTCTCATCTCAGCTGTCTGTAACTAAAAGAGCCAAGATGTGGATAGCTGTAGGACTTTTAAAATAGTTACTAATGGACTTAGTACCTGCCTGGATCAGGAACTGTAGAAGGATTGATCTTTAAATTAATCACATCTAGAACTTTTCTTTGATAAATGTAAGAAATTACATTAATCAACTTACTTGTGAAGTACAGTAACAAGTTTGTTAGTTACAGTGTTGTCTTTGACGGGTTCGATCAGTTCACCCACTTTAACATTTTACTTGAGAACTTACTATAAACTGGTAGGTGATGATAAATTATGAGTTTGGAAATTTAATTCTAATTAATAAGAAGACTGATCATATTCCAAAACAATAAAATAGAGGGGATACAAAGAACTATCTCATGAATTGGTCAAATTTGTTAGGCACAGGAATTTGGGGTGGGAACTTGGCTGTATTGCTGTTCAAAATGAGCATGCCATTTCCAATGTCTATTCAGAGAAGAATATTCAACAAGTACACAGATTAAGTTTATTGTTGTGTGATTTGTAATAGCAAAAAACAAAATTGAAAATACCTAAATTTATCTCTGGAGATCTAGTAGTTATATGATGATGTATCAATATAATTAAATATTACACAGCTATTTAAACAGACTGAACTAGTACTGCATGTATTGGCATGCTAAGAGCTCTAAAATATGTTGGTAAATAAAAATATGCGCAGAAAATATATAGGCATATGCACATGAACCTGTTGTTATCTCTGGTGAGTGAGATTGGGGAGACCGGGGATTGAAGAATCTTCTCATTTCTGTTGGTTTTACAATGACTGTGTAATGTTTTTAAGTCAGTAAATAAAATACATGCTATTCATCTATAAGGAGTTATTCTTCAATATTCCTTTTACCTTTTTTTTAAGATTTTATTTATTTTATCTTTAGAGGGGAAGGGGAGGAGAGAAGGAGAGAAATATCATTGTGTGCTTGCCTCTCATGCATCCCCTGCCGGGAACTTGTCTACAACCCAGGCATGTGCCCTGACTGGGAATCGAACCGTGATCCTTTGGTTCGCAGGCCCATGCTCAATCCACTGAGCTGCACCAGCCAGTGCTCCTTTTACATTTTTATTTCAGTAGTGATGTGTTCTTTTCTGTAAATATAAAAACACTTTTAGAATCATTGCATTGAGTTTGACTGCAGTATTATTGCTGACGTGACTTAATCCAAGAGATTTGTAATATCCAAATATTTTTTTGGATATATAAGAGGTTTGTAATATCCTAATATTTTTTAAAAATTTAGGGCTTCTAGAAAAGGAGGGCAGATATATGTAGTAGGAGTTAAAACTAAAATATATATTTAAATATCTACTATGCTGTTTTTCTATTTCAGTTACCTAGAAAAGTACGAGAAAGTTCATCACTTTGGGGAGGATGATGATGAAGTACCACCGGGCAATCCAAAGCCACAGCTACCTATTGGTGCAATTCCATCTTCCTACAATTACCAGCAACACAGTGTATCAGGTAAATATTGTTGGAAATTGAGAGGGTGTAGTTCCACAGTTTTTTGTCTATTCCTTGTTTTTTTTTTTTTCCAGTTTTACTAATTTTACTCAATTACGTTTTTAATACTTGTATTTTCTTCCTCTTCTTTTACTAAGGCTTTAAAAAAAATAAATTATTGTTGTTCAATTACAGTTGTCCATATTTTCTCCCCACCCCTTCCTCCCACCCCCTCCACAGTTTTGAATTAGGAAAATAGACATCATCCAATGAATTAGTTCCTTATTTTGCTCCTGAGAACACTTAAGCCTTGTGGTAATACAACTTTCAAAGATCAACATCTGGTTGCTATTAGGGCCTTTCTATCATAGGCTTATAAGATTGTTAGTTGCAACAATTTCCAGACTTAAAAATACCTGTACTTTTAAGTAAAATTATTTTCTTTTTTCTTTGGCTAATGATCAGTTTAACACTAATAGTCACTAAACATGGGAAAAGTTCTGTTAGGATTAGAGAAGCCAAGAATACTTAGGTAGCATTTACTAGACTTTCTACAATTATTGGAATTCCCAGCACCAGAATTCCTCAGAAATGTTTCTAACTATTCAACTATTTCTGCCAAGGTACCAGGGATAAGATTTTTTGTTTTTCACTTAAGTCATTCTGGTAATAGTTATAGAGGAATCTGCAGCTAAAAAAATAGGACTCAAATTGGAAATAATCAGGTTGAGAGTCTAATAAAGAGGTTTTTGAGGCAGAGTAGATGTAGAGTTCCAGTGTTTAGTGACTCTGGGGACTAGGCTGTGATGACTGGAAAGAGAGCTAGAAGAGATAAACATCTCTATTCTTCAGTCACCAACATTTGGCCTAAAAAAGAGGCGATAATGTCCTTTTCAAGGACATAGTCTTTATAAAATATACAGTGATCTGTAGATATTTATTATTCTTCATTGGTGCTACAGTCCCAATGTCTTAATAGGTTATCCTTAAACTCTCTCATGTGTGCTTAAGTCACCAGGCAGAAGATCTTGCTAATAGTTTAAGCTGAAAATAAAACAGGGTGACTTGTTAGGTGATTTGTTCCCTGTTTGTAAAAAGGGCTAATGACTATTATTTCATTCAGTGATGTTATAGAGGCTATTCCTATATTGAATGCAACATTGTATTAATGACCTTTAAGACCGTTTTCAGCTTCATAACTCTGTGGCTCCTGTATTACAGTAACAGCAGAACTGTCCATGATTGTAGGTTAAATAGAATTTGATGTCTGCTATTACAGATTCCTAAACTGACCTACTTCTGTGTCTGATCTTGTTTTTTTCTGGATCAGGGTTTTTTTTTTTTTTCTTGTTTTTTGTTTTTTTGTTTTTGCCTCCTCTGATTAAAACAGATTTACTTCAAGAAAGAAGATGTGAAATATTTCTGGTATTTCAGAAGTCTAATAAAAGTCATCGATCGAGCTTCACAAGTTAAGGAAATGACAGAATTACTTAACTTGGTGTTATAACTCTTCTGATATGTTATATGTCTGGGTTTTATTGTTTTGTTTTTAAGGAGAATCTGAGCATTTTTGTTACATGTTGCATGTTCAGTAAAATCAGGATTTGGGAACCCATGAAAAGGAAGAAACTAGGAATTGCTGGGGAATATCAGACTGTAGTCTTTCTTATTCAGACTGAAAAAAGGTAGTGTTTCAGAGCAGGATTTATGAATTTGAAGGTGCTTTTTATTTTTCTAGAAGGAGCCATAGCAACATTATGACCATGTTCTAAAAATTATGATTATCAATATACAGACAAATCCTTCGTTGATGATTTAAGTATCGTTAAGAAAAATATGGTGTGTGTGTGTTTTAAATATTCACCAAAATAGAATTACATAATGATCGATTAAGAACTTTTAGGAAATTTTAGTTAAAACCTATAAAAAGATTTGTATTTATATCCTTGATCATACAGCCTTTCTGTCCTTGCAGGCAAATTATTGACCTAAAGATACTAATTGTTGATATTAAGAAAAGATATTCTAAAATAGTATTTTGAATAATGAATAAGTTTCAATTGGCAGTAGTCCAGGACATTTCATATAAAGTGCAATTCTACTAATAATTTTCATAATAAATAGAGTAAATGGAGTATTGTACATTGAGAGGGACCAAATATTCCTTAAGGATATTGGCTCCTTTTGTCCAGTGACTTTAAATGGCAAAAAAATATTGAGCAGATTTTGCTTTGAACTTTAGGATTATTAAACTTTGCACTTATGGTGGCTTTATCATTTATTTGCACAGTTTTCCATGTTTTTCCTTGTCATAAATACCTAATTCTTTGGTTGTCCTCTTTCTCTGTTCTTTTTTCACTTGGTATTGATTTGAATACAATAAGTTCTGCAGTATTATAGACTTATTTGCAATATCTTTAATAGAAAAACTGTGAAAGGCAAAAATGAAAAATGTGACATTGAAATTAATAGAACTGTAGAATTTTAGAACTAACCATGATTTTAGTGATTATTTAATCCAATCCAATTATTTTGGTAAAAGAAGGCACCCTGTCAATTTGCAATTTTGGTACTTAAATTGGGAAATTTCATACAGGGAGATTTTGGTTTTTTGTTTTATTAGTTGTAGCTGAGCAAAAATTTTCCCTTAAATATTTCATATTCTAACAGACTTTTGCACTACAACAATCACTGCCATGTGATTGAAAATATTGTATAATTCCTGCAATGTAAACAGCACTCTAGGAACAATTCTCCTGTTCCTCTAAACTAAAAACAGACACACCATTGCCTCAGATTAAATTCAGTTTGTCAGCAGTAATTGATTTGTATAAACTTTGAGTCAAGAATGTTGAAAATAGCCCTGGCTGGTGTAACTTGGTTGTAATGTCATCCCGTACATGGAAAGGTTGTAGGTTCCATTCCTGGTGAGGGCCCATACCTAGGTTGCGGGTTCTATCCACAGTCGGGGATCCTGTGAAAGGCAACTGATTGATATTTCTGTCTCACATTGATGATTCTCTGTCTCTCTCTTTCTCCTTCCCCTTCCTCTCTCTAAAATCAATGAAAAATGTCCTCAAGTGAGTATTAAAAAATATTTAAAAAAAAAGAATGTTGAAAATAAATTTCTGATCCCATTCCAAGTATAAAATTATAGGTGTTTGATGATCAGGTCTCCTTGGAAAGGGGTGGGGCTCTTGCCTCAAATCTTATAAGCATTTTTTTCCTACATTATCTTAGGAATCTTTACCAAGCCTGATATAATTAAAAGACTTCCATAACTATCACATTTATTTATTTTGATTTGATTGGAGATATCTTTGGCCAAGTTATACAGGTAAGAATGCGTTGAAATGTAAGCAAACAGAACAATTCTAAGATTATATTGAAAGCACATAAACAAAACTTGACATTGAATGTGAGTTCCAAATTTTTTTTTATTTAAGTGATTTGTTTGAAAGTTTTTTGAAATCTCAAATTAACTTAGCTATTTCTGAGACTTGGGTTTTTATCATCAATTATAGTATGCAGTATAGAAATATCAAAATCTAACTCTAGATTCACAGAAGTTTTATTACTTTTAGATATTTTCAGGTATTTATGAGCTACTTCAGTTCAAGATTATTAAAATGAATATGTATTGTCTAACCTTAAATATGGTAAAGAATATGTTCCTAGTCATTTATAACTGTATTGTGATACTTTTTCACTATTTTACTGTTAGAGAAATTCCTAGAAGTTTTTTTAAAGATTTTATTTATTTATTTTTAGAGAGGTGGAAGGGAGGGGGAAAGATAGGGAGAGAAACATCAGTGTGTGGTTGGCTTTCACGTGGCCCCCACTGGGGACCTGGCCCACAACCCAAGAATGTGCTTTGACCAGGAATCAAACCAGCAACTCTTTGGTTCACAGCCTTGTGTTCAATCCACTGAGCTACACTAGCCAGGGCTTCCTAGAATATTTTAGAATTGAAGAACCATCTCCTCAAATGTCTACCCTGGGAAATGAAGAAATTTCTTTTTTATGTGATTTTCTTCTATGGCATGTCGTGGCAATAGATCTCTATTTTGCATTCTAATTCTTCTTCATCCATGTGTTTCTGAAATGTTTCATCTATAAGTACTTTAACTCTTGTTTTCTTGCCTCCTCCCATAAACTAGTTACATCTTTATGTGAAAAATGTACTTGGGGTATATGTCACGGGACATAGCTTCTAAGGGCTAAACAGCCCCAATTGAGAGTCAGTATTTCTAGAAGTATATTTTCTTACATGTACATATTATAATTATACATTAGTATTTTGTAACCCCATCTTTCTTCAAAATTTTGAAAGTGTTTTAAATTCATTCTTCTGCAGAAAATTTTAGTTGCCTAGGGTTAGGAAAAAATTTCTTGGAATACAGAAGCATGAACTGTAAAGGTAAAAATTCATAAATCAGATGTTATAAAACTTCTCTTCAGACACTGCTAAGAAAATGAAAAGACAGCCACTGTCTGGGAAAAAATATTTACAAAACAAATATTAGATAAGTGACTAATATTGGAATATTCAAAACTGACAGTATAAAGTGCTGAGAAGGATGTAGAGCAATAGGAACTCTTTGTATATTGGTGATGGGGTGGAAAGGCAAGATGTTACAGCCAACATATGCAGCAATCCAAGAGAATTAAAATATGTCTGCACAAAGTCCTGTATGTGAATGTTTATAGCAACTGTATTCATAAGTGCCAAAAACTGGATACAGTGTAAATGTCCTTCATCTAGGGAATGAATGAACAGATTTTCTTATATCTATACTATAACAGTTAAAAGGAACAAACTACTGACATACACATCATCATGGATGTTAACTTCAAAACCATTTTGCTAAATAAAAGAAATGAAACAGAGGCTATCAAGACCCTTGTAAAGTCCAAGGAGGTCAAGCCTAAGATCCCAAGGGGCAGCACCTCTAAGCTCAGTTGACTTGCCTGTATTGCTCACCCCAAGCTTGGGAAACAAGCTTTTTCCTGCATTGCCAAGGGTATGCAAGCTCTGCTGGCCAAAGGCCAAGGCCAAGGCTCAAACCAAGCCCTAGGCTGTGGTTGCAGCTCAGGCTCCCAAAGGTGTTCAGGCTCCCACAAAGGCTCCGTAGTAAAGGCCTCTGTCTGCTGATGTGAGGATGGAAAGACTGGTGTGACCTCTGGGCTGTTAACTGCATGGAGTTGGTGTCCTCCTGTGCTAGTTGTACAAATAAACCTGAGGCAGGCTCTGTCAAAAAAGTTAGTAAATTAAAAAAAAAGAAATCAGACAAAAGACTACATACTGCATGATTCCATTTATTTGGCATTCTGAAATAAAGCTATACATACTCTGGTATCTCTTCAGATCATATAAATCTTTCACCTTTGGCTGAAGTAAAGCTATAGGAACAGAAAAGAAATTAGTGATTGTGGGTAGAAAAGGGATTTGACAAAAAAGAGCATAAAAAGAAACTGAGTGATTACTGTATCTTCATTGTGGTGATGGTTAAAAGACTGTATTTATCAAAACTCAAATAACTATAGAACTAAAAATTGTGAATTTTACTATGTTAATTTTTTCATAATCTGACATAAGAAAGGAATTCTACAGTTAGGTAAAGAAGGTAGGCAGTGTGTTTAAAAACATGATATTGTTAAATATTTCAAAGGAACCAGTCTCCCTACCTTTATTTTATAAAAGAAAATAAGCTCCTGTCTGGTATTCAGAAGATACTAACAACAGTGGTTTCTATGCCTTGATAAACAAGATGTTTTTGTCTTTATCTTTGTTAGATTATCTGCGGCAAAGTTATGGGCTATCTATGGATTTCAATTCGCCAAATGATTATAATAAATTGGTGCTTTCACTGTTATCTGGACTCCCAAATGAAGTGGACTTTGCTATTAATGTATGCACTCTCCTATCAAATGAAAGTAAACACGTCATGCAACTTGAAAAAGACCCTAAAATCATCACTTTATTACTTGCTAATGCCGGGGTGTTTGATGACAGTAAGTTTTAAGCTGAACACATTGAATGATAATTCTATAATGGTGTTAGGGATATTTTTTAAAAGTTGTATAAGGACAAAGTACTTTTTATTAGTCAACATAATAGCATTATTTATTTGCTTTTATTAAATGTATAATTTAAAATAATTAATGTTTGGATTTTTTAACCTTATATATTTGAATAATAATTTAGTCTCACCAGAGCTTTTGAATAAAAATCCTGGGTTTTTCTTAAGAGTTGTATATGGGTTTTGATTCGAGAAGACTGCTTCATATAAAATTCTGATAAAACTAGGATCTGGAAGAAACTGATTTTCTGAACTCTACTTCTGTTATTGTGTGTTTATAATTTTTAAGTAAACAGTTTAGATCAATGCATTTGAAAATTTGCGGCCTAAATAATCAAAATAAGATTTATCAAATATGTTATATCCTTTTCCTTGTAGGATTTACTAGATACAGACAGGTTTTCATAAATCAAATTTTTCATTTTCTGTGAAATTATCTCTTACTAAATGTAGTTTTTCTTCAGATGAAATTGCTCAGTTTTCTAATTGTAGTGTAGTATTTAATAGAAATTTAGAAAATATGTTTTGAAATCTGTTTTTGCTCATGGTTTTTCTTTTTTAAAATACCCATATTAGCTGAATGTTAAGGATACACAATTTTTTCTTTGCATCTCAACCCTCCTACCTCCAAACCATTGTAACTTCTTTTTCCAGAAGTATGTCCTAATAAAGGATAAAGTGTTCACATGAATTGAAATTATTTTATCATTGAGGAAATATATATCACAGTAGACCCAGCCTGAAAATTTCTTGTAATATTTTATACATTCATGACTTTTTTATTCTAAATACCAGTATGTTTGCAAATTAGTTTATTTTTCTGCGATTTGATTTGTGTCAAGTTGTATACTTTCCAACTAAATTTATTAGGGATAATCTAAGTAGGATTCCTTAAAATTTGACATGTACTTATTTTATATGAACGCTATTTTAAAATTAGTTTAAATAAAAGTGAGACTTAGTTTCTTATTCTTCCTGAAACTGTTCTTGATTACATGGAGAAGGAACAAAGGTCAGTGTTTCTCAGTTTATGTTGTAACTTTGAACTAAATTTGGTGGATTTTCATTATAATTTTATGTTCTTTGGTTTCTAATATTTTATTTTGATATTTTATTATTTTTAATTTAATTTTCAATTTGCATTCAACTTATTTTTTATTAGTTATTTTGATATTTTAAAGACATCTTTCAGCATTTAATATAAAATGGAGTTCATGATTGTTTTACATTTTTAGAAACCTTAAAGTTTTTAGAAAGAAATATTATGAAATCAGAATAATTTTTTTTGAAGTCTTCTCATTCACCATGAACAAGGATTATACATGTATAGATGATAGAGGTAATCTTAACCAGTTTTGGTGCGCTGAAGCATGATATTCTTTAGACCTAGCTTATCTTCTTAAATTCTTTAAGCATTTTTACTTATCTAAAAGACTAAATTATTATGCACCATAGCAATATAAAATATTAACAATTTAGAAAATGCTATTTTAAAGAAGTCAGAAGTTTAGAATTCCAGAGTACACAGACTTTATGAGGACCCCCATACTTAAAATATTAGTTTTACATTATGAAGATAATTTCTTTGAGTTTGAGGATTATGGATATATTTGATTTGGTTAGGCTTTTAAGATGTTTTGATTGATTTTTTAGGGCATGGAGTTTCAATTGAGAGATAAATATAGATGCCAATCCCATGGAAAATGTGGAATGTTTATACATTTTGTGTTTAAAGAAATATAATAAAAATTACAACAAATTTAACTTTTCCATCTTCTATTTTTTATCCAATATTTGTTTATATAATTTAAAAAACTCTCAAAGAGATTATTATGGCTTTCTATCATTTACAATGAAACAGTTTTCAGTGAAGAGGGTATCTTAAAATGTATTTATACTGTTTTTTTCCATACCTGTGTATTATTAAGTAGTTAAGTGAAAGAAATAATTCCATATTATTGAATATACTATTCTTTTAGCTTTAGGATCCTTTTCTACTGTATTTGGAGAAGAATGGAAGGAGAAGACTGATAGAGATTTTGTTAAGGTAATTTGAATACATTTTTTAAAATATTGAATCATTTAATTCATGTAGCCAAGGGCCAAGGATCAATGATGGTTGCTTACTTTATACACATGATACTACCTATATTTTAACTTTTATCATAATATGTAAAGATACCTATTTAAAAGTTGTGATTAATTTGCATAAAAACCTTTAGCTGATAAACAGAAATAAAGTCCTTATTTTATTATACATTAACTTCTGAAAATAATATCTAACAAAAGCAATAAATCTGAGCAATCCCAGATTATGAGCAGCAGTCTGAGTAATTTCCTTAGGCTTGTTTTTCAGTTCACGTAATCACTCTTTACCTGTGTCTAATATTCTACTTGACTCATTTGTTAAGTTTTATTTTAGTGAATTTTTAATTTCTAGAAATTCACTTTACATTTGTTCAAAGTAGCCCTTTTTGGTCTTCTTTTATGCTTTTAATAATTGTTTTATATATATATATCCAAAATATCTTAAAAAGATAAAATTTACTAACATAATTTAAATTATATATAATATATAAGCAAATATAAATACAACTTTATTAGTTAAACAAGTTATAAATTGTAAATTAGACATTCATGCACATACAAGCACACACACCTGATAATTCTAATACCTAAGCCTCTTGCAACTCTTAATTCTACTAATTCTGACTCAAAGATTGTTCCTTTGTGTTTCATAATGCTGGTTTATAAATTTCAGTGGACTTGTTTATGTGGGATTTTTTTTTTACAGAGTAGTTGAAGAGTTTATTTCTCCATTTCAGTGTTGCATTTGCCAAAAACCTGAAAAGAAATACTGATCAAAATGGTTTTGTATTAATTTCTTTATTGGAGATTTTCCAGTAACTCTGATAGTAAAGTGAAACCCAGAGCCAGGATAGTGGTGAAATATTTAGGGGGTTGTGCTAAACTCAGAGCTCAAGTAGTGACTGTCCCTTTTATCTACCGCCCCCTTTTTTTGAGGTTATTAGACCGTCAAATTTCTCACTTGATAGGGAGTTGAATTTCAAATTTCCTCACTTAACAAGTTGGTCCAAAGTTCTATATCCTGTCTTACCCCACCCATTAAAAACAAAGCTTCTTGGTTGTAGTAAGGCATATTATTTTCTTAACTTCAGAATATTGTTAATTAAGTATAAGATGCACAGAATGTTTATTTACATATTTATATATTCGGTCACACAGCAGAGTAGGGGCTGTCAGTATAATCACTAATCACATGAAATCAGGAAGACATAAATAAGTTAAAGATGATTAGATAATCACCTCTGTTGCACATTTTCATTAATTTCTGCTCTTTGTATCTCTTTGTATATGCTTTGTATTTAACTTGCTACACTATTTCTAACTTCTTAGGCTGGTGCCTATATCACTGATTTTTTTTTAATTCTAATACGTTTTAAATCCGTAAAATTCCATATAAGCACACATTTAGTTCTTTTCTAACTCAGTTTAAAATCTCTTCTAGTTTCCATTGTGCTTTCCTCTTTGATACATGAATTATTTGAAGGGAATTTTCTTAATTTCTAAAAACTTTTGACTTTTTAAATTTTCTTTTTCTTATTAATATCTGATTGAATTTCACTATAGTTGTTACAGCTTTCTGGTCCATTAAACAGAAGGTATCTTTTATTTACTTTTAAGTGTACTTTTTTTGGTCTGATATCAATATAACTATATTAGTTTCCATTTGGTGTGTGTTTATATGGTTCATATTTTACTTTCAACTATTCTTATTCTTAATTTTTTAGATGACTTGTAAACAACATATATTTGGTCTGTTTTTTTAGTGTGAAAAACTTTGTTTTAAAATTAATACATTTATTCCATTTACATTAAATGTAATTTTGATGTAATTGTGTTATTGTGTTTAAATTTACCATGTTTTGAGTTGGTTTCTGTATGTCCTGCGTATTCAGTTTTGTTTCTTTCTTTTACTTTCTTACCTTTTTAAAAATTGATTTGTCTAAGTATTGTTTATTATTTCATTTTCCATCCACCGAGGTTAGTGTTTATACACTTATTTTGTTCTTTCATTGATTACTCTAGAGATTATCATTTTAATTCTAAGCAAGTAAATTACTACTTTTACTCATGTATACTTCTTAGATAATCCAGCAATGACACCATCTCTATTTACTCATGTTGATTTAACATACTACTTTTTGAGCACTGCTTTACTCTTTTAGGCTTCTTAAAGTAGAATCTTAGACCATTGGTTTTAAACTTTTCTTTTTGTTTAATATCAGCATGTAAAGCTATGGATTTTCTCTACAAACTGCTTTAGCTCTGTTCCACAAATTTTATGCTGAATATTTATTACCATTTAATTCAAGATATTATCTAATCTTCCTTGTGATTTTGTCTTTGATTCATGGGTTATATAGAAGTGTGCTGTTTAATTTCTGGCCATTCATTTTCAAACTGGCCTTTATTATCAGCATTACTCTCATAATTATTATTATTACTGGTTTTTAATCATATCCACTGTTGTCAGAGAAGATATTCTATATGTTTTCAGTTCCTTTAAACTTACCAAGACTTGTTTTAGGGCTCAGTATATGATCTTTCTTGGGGAACATTTTGTATGACTTGAGAAGAATGTGCATTCTACTCTTGTTGGATGTAGTGTTTATATCATTTAAGTCAAGGTAGTTGACAGTATTGTTCAGGGTTTCTCTTATTATTATTGCTTTTCTATAATTATTCTATGATTTCCTGAGAGATGAGTGTTGAAATTATCAACTGTAGTTATGAATATTTATATCCCCTTTCAGTTCTGTCATTTTTTGCTTCATCTATTTTGAACCTCTGTTATTAATTGCATACACATTTAGGATTATATTTTCTTGATGATTTAGCTTTTATTTATCTGTGATCATTTTGAATTTCATGTTTGATATCTTTATTATTTGAATTTCCTATGACCCTTTTTTTCTTGGTTATTGAACATTGTCTTCTTTCTTCATATATCTAATTCTTTTTTGTTGTTGTGAAACATTTTTTATCTTTTTTTATTTTTTGCAATGGTTCCTTTTGGTGGTGGACTTTCTTTGAAACTAGTGACATTAGCTGCAAAAGAACCTAATTCCCAGAGTAAAACACAGTTAATTTTGAAATATACATACTGGAGGGTTTGGAAATAAAAAGTGAACTAATATAATAGCCTGTGTGCTTTTTTATGACTACAGAAGTAACAAAATAATGTAGTTAAATGGCATTGACAAGGTGAAGTTAAAGTTCATTTTGTATAGATATATTGGTATAAAGGCATTTGTTTCTTGGCCTGGGAAAGAACATTAAACAATAGATTTTGACCATCCCCTCTCATATATGGAACAAAAAACTGTAGGTAGAGAAAACTGGAAAGCAGCTGAAATATCTGTGTTACCAGTTCAGGAACACATCACTTCACCACTTGCTACCTGGTTTTCTTCTAGATATAGATTTACTAAGTACCTGTGTCTTGGAGTGTCTATAAACAGGAGTGCTGTGGTTATGTGCAATTTACTGATGGGATTAATGACTATTATAATTTTGATGGGCATAAACCCTATTTGTAGATATTTTTCTTAGCCATAAAGTGATCTGAAAATATTTCATTTATGTTGTTGGCACTGTCACAGATACTGCTAATAACTATTGTGGTTTGTTCTCTAACATTTGGCATTGAAGAAAATGCTAAGGAAGTGCTAAATTTTAGTTAGAGGTTAATGAACACAAAGATGTCATATTTTCCCCCATTCAAGTTTTATATATGCATATATGCCCTAATTTCTTTCACAAACCTTTTAAGGATTTATGGGTCCCAAGCTAAGTCCCCCTGGTCCAGAATGATATCTTATTATATAAGTTCCTTAACTATAGAAAATCAAATATTTATGTCAGTGAATACATAAAATATAATGATGTCTGTGTCAACTAAAAAAATAGAAATGTTATAGTTTTACTGTACGTGTGACCACTATTAAGTAATAGAATAGTTGTTTCACATTGTCAGAATTAAGCATAATAATTTCTCATTATAGTTTTGGAAAGACATTGTTGATGATAATGAAGTACGTGACCTCATTTCTGACAGAAACAAGTCTCATGGTAAGTCAATAAGAAAAAAATTTAAGAACTTTAAAATATCAATAATAATAAAGTATTAATGAGTAAAATATATATTTTCTGTTGTAGAAAGTACATCAGGAGAATGGATTTGGGAATCTTTATTTCATCCACCTCGAAAGCTGGGCATTAATGATATTGAAGGACAACGGGTACTTCAGATTGCAGTGATTTTGCGAAATCTTTCTTTTGAGGAGGGCAATGTTAAGCTCTTGGCAGCTAATCGTACCTGTCTTCGTTTCCTATTACTTTCTGCACATAGTCATTTTATTTCTCTAAGGCAATTAGGCCTTGACACGTTAGGAAATATTGCAGCTGAGGTAAGCATGTGACAGTAACTTAAAATAGTTTTTATAGTTAGTGCTGGTATTTACTTTAAAATTTTACAATGTGGCATTATTATATTTGCTGTATTTATAGAGTATTCAGTATTGATGTGTACATAGTTTTTGCCTAAAATGGTGTTATAGAATTATCAGACACTTTTGTGGGAAATAAGTATTTGAAATGATACTCTAAATTTAGTTATGGATGTGCTCACAGTTATTACACTTTTTAAAGTTATGCAGCATTATTCTGTTCATTTTTATTAAATGTGTAATATCCTATACTAGAAGAAGCCTACCTCAATAATAGTGTCCTTTCTTTTTCTAGCTTTTATTGGACCCTGTTGATTTCAAAACTACTCATCTGATGTTTCATACTGTTACAAAATGCCTAATGTCAAGGGATAGATTTCTAAAGATGAGGGGTAAGTGCACAAACTTTTTATCATCTGTCTAAAGTTCGCAAACTTTTTATCATCTGTTAAAGTTCAGATACATTTTTATGTATGTATGCTTTTCAGGCATGGAAATTTTGGGAAATCTTTGCAAAGCAGAAGATAATGGTGTTTTGATTTGTGAATATGTCGATCAGGACTCATACAGAGAGATCATTTGTCATCTCACTTTACCTGATGTGCTGCTTGTAATCTCAACACTCGAGGTGCTATATATGCTCACAGAAATGGGAGATGTAGCTTGCACAAAAATTGCAAAAGTAGAAAAGAGTATAGGTAAGTTTAAACTAAAGAAACATTTAAGTTATTTTCTTTATTGAGGAGAAAATACATAATGTGGTGCTATATCAAATCACAGTTGATATTAGGGGCTTACTGTTTATTTTAAGGAGTCATCCTTTCAGACACGTTTGTTTGTATTATTCTTTCTGCCTGTTTTACATGAACAAGAAACATCTATCATAATAGAGACCAGGATGTATGTGACTATTAGTATTCCTTATTCCTTTTTTTAATTTCTATTATCCTATATGAAATTTGAAATCAACAAAACCGTATTTGACTCTCTGGGGAGCAGGTCTTTCTGTTTCACATTGTCAGCTGCTACTCTTAAGCAACTAAAGCTGAGGGAAACATACTTCCTTCTGTTTCTAGTTGCTGTTTCTAGTTTACTACCCTTAAACCAGTGAATTCATCTCCATAGTGGATTGTGAGTCATAAATATACTTACTAAAGTATGTCATGTTAACATTTTACTCAGTGATTGAAATTATTTCTTTCTTTCATATACATACTAAAAATGAAGATTGGAATGAAAAATATTATTGAGAAATTAAGATGTTGCTTTTATACAAGTAGTTCCTGAATCTGGCTACACACCAGAATCACTTGGGAAGCTCTTTTAAAATAAAGATACCCAACCCCTACTTCAAAGCTACTAAATCAGTCTTCAGAGATTGAGCCTAAATATCTTTTGAAGAGCCACAGATAATTCTAATGTACAATGATTTATAGGCTGGCATTTGAGAAGTAGTATTATGCACAGCATTAATTTTTATGCAGTGAGATTGTTTTATAATATTATTGATTGATAACTGCTGGCTTTTCATTTCTTTTAGACATGTTAGTGTGTCTGGTGTCTATGGATATTCAGATGTTTGGCCCTGATGCACTAGCTGCAGTAAAACTTGTGGAACATCCAAGTTCCAGTCATCAAGTTTTATCTGAAATTAGGACACAAGCTGTAGAGCAAGTTCAAACCCAGATCCATGTAGCGTCTGCCCCAGGTTAGTGTTTTTATATATTCTTTTTCAGTATGGTAATTGGTGTGTAAGATTTAATACTAAGGATACATTTTTTCAAATATATTTTATTGATTATGCTATTACAGTTGTCCCATTTTCCCCCCTTCATTCCCCTCTACCCTGCATACCCCTCCCACCCACATTCCCCCCTTTAGTTCATATCCATGTGTCATAAGTTCTTTAGCTTCTACATTTCCCGCACTATTCTTGCCCTCCCCCTGTCTATTTTCTACCCACCATCAGTGCTACTTATTCTCTGTACCTTTCCCCCTTCTCCTCCTCCCGCTTCCCTGTTGCTAACCCTCCATGTGATCTCCATTTCTGTGTTTCTGTTCCTGTTCTACTTGTTTGCTTAGTTTGCTTTTGTTTTAGGTGTGGTTGTTAATATCTGTGAGTTTGCTGTCTTTTTACTGTCCTATTTTTTATCTTCTTTTTCTTAGATAAGTCCCTTTCACATTTCATATAATAAGGGCTTGGTGATGATGAACTCCTTTAACTTGACCTTATCTGAGAAGCACTTTATCTTCCCTTCCATTCTAAATGACAGCTTTGCTGGATAGAGCAATCTTGGATGTAGGTCCTTGACTTTCATGACTTGGACTACTTCTTTCCAGCCCCTTCTTGCCTGTCAGGTCTCTTTTGGGAAATCTGCTGACACTCTTACGGGAACTCCTTTGTAGGTAACTGCCTCCTTTTCTCTTGCTGTTTCTGGGATTCTGTCCTTCATTTTATTCTTGGCTAATGGAATTATGATGTGCCCTGGTGTGTTCCTCCTTGGGTCCACCTTCTTTGGGACTCTCTGAGCTTCCTGGACTTCCTGGAAGTCTATTTCCTTTGTCAGATTGGGGAAGTTCTCCTTTATTATTTGTTCAAATAAGTTTTTCACTTGTTGCTCTTCTTCTTCCTCTTCTGGTGCCCCTATAATTCAGATGTTGGAACGTTTAAAGATGTCTTGGAAGTTCCTAAGCCTCTCCTCATTTTTTTTGAATTCTTGTTTCTTCCTTCTTTTCTGTTTGGTTGGTTGTTTCTTCCTTCTGGTCCACTCCATTGATCTGAGTCCCAGTTTTCCTTTCATCACTATTGGTTCCCTGTGCATTTTTCTTCATTTCACTTATTGTAGCTTTCATTTGTTCATCTAATTTGCAACCAAAATTAACCAATTCTGTGAGCATCTTGATCACTAGTGCTTTGAACTGTGCATCTGATAGGTTGGCTTAGATGAATTATCTCTGGGGCTTTGATCTGTTCTCCCGTTTGAGCCATTTTTCTTTCGTTTTCCTTCTTCTTCTTCTTCTTCTTCTTTTTTTTTTTTTTTTTTTTTTTTTTTTTTTTTTTTTTTTTTTTTTTTTTTTTTGGTTTGGTCGCAGCTGTTACTTAGTGAGTGGTGGGGCCTTAGATGTTCCCCAGGGCAGGGCAGCCCAGTTGCTGGGTTGTAACGCTGTATGTGGGGGTGGGGTCTGAGAGGGAACAATGGCGCTTGCTCCGCTCTGTCTTGGATTCCAGTCCCTTCCCCCACTTTCCCCAAGCAAATTGGGCCCTTCTGGTGCTGATTTCCATGTGGGTGGGTTTGTGTATGTCCTATGACCCTGAGGGTTTCTCCAACAAACTCTCCTGTGAGTCTGGGAGTCTCTCCCAGCACTTCAGCCCCCACAAGTGTTTTCTTTCGGTGCTTTTAGGCTTTATTTCCCAGCTCTGGGGTCCTGGGTTGCGCAGTCTGTCTTGCTTATTTTCATCTGGTTTATCTGCACGTGAATGTGTGACCACGGTCAGCCACCTTGTATACCTCGCTTGGTTTGGTCATTGCCTCTCCGCGCCCAGTAACCGTTGCCTGTGTGCCTGGGGTGTGCCAACCGCCGCCTGCAAGTCCAGGAGCACTAGCCACTGCTTTTTGCTTTTTCCTGCTGCGATCCCTGTCTGCCAACTCCACCCCTTTTACTGCTCTGGGTGAATCATTGTCCGACTTCCGTACAATTCAGTTTTCTATCTGTTTTGGTTGGGTTTTTTTTGTTCTAAATTTTTGTTGTCCTTAATTTTGGTTGTGAGAGGAGGCACAGTGTGTCCACCTATGCCTCCATCTTGGCCGGATGTCCCTAATCTTGGCTAATGTATTTATGACATGCTTTGGTGTGTTCCTCGTTGGGTCCAACTTCTTCAGGACTCTCTGAGCTTCCTGGACTTGTATGTCTGTTTCCTTCACCAGATTGGGGATATTTTCTTTCATTGTGTTTTCAAATAAGTTTGCAATTTCTTGCTCTTCCTCTTCTCCTTCCAGCACCTTTATGATTCAGATGTTGGTACATTTAAAGTTGTCCCAGAGGTTCCTAAACCTCTCCTCGTTTTTTTGAATTCTTATTTCTTCCTTCTGTTCCAAATCATTGATTTGAGTACCTGTTTCCTTTCTTTCTCTGTTTGTTCCCTGTGTATTTTCCTTTATTTCACTTTGTATAGCCTTCACTTCTTTCTTTATTTTGTGCTGTACTCAGTAATTTCTCTGAACATCCTGATCACCAGTGTTTTGAACTCTGCATTTGATATGTTGGCTATCTCCATGTCACTTAATTTTTTTTTTGGAGTTTTGGTCTGCTCTTTCATTTGAACTGTATTTCTTTGTCTCCTCAAATAGGCAGCCTTCCTGTGTTTCTGTGTGTTAGGTTGAGCTGCCCCTGTCAACACACCAGTTATGTTGTAAGGGGTGGAACCTTACATATTCACCAGGGCAGTACAACCCACTTTGCCACTTTGTGGCACTGTATGTAGGGGAGGGGTTAGGGAGCGAACAGTGCCACCTCATTGGCTCTCGCTCCATTTCCAGTCACTATCCCCACTTCCAGTAGGCAGCTGCCACCCTTCTAGCTGCTGCCCTGGAGCTGATTCCCATAGTGGGTCAGTTTGTGTATGTTCTGGGACCCTGTGCGCCCTTTAAGTGGACTCTTCTGAGAGACTTTCAGTTTCTTCCACTGCCCAACTCCCCACTGGTTTTTACAGCCAGATTTTATGAGGCTTTATTTTCCCAGAATTGGAACCCTGGCCTATACAGTCTGGCCTGGATGGAATTGCTCAGTCTGGCCATGTTGCCCCTCCCAGTTTATCTGCCACAGGTGAATGTGGGACCACCCATAATGCTCAGCTGCCACCAAGAACTGCCTCACTGCACCACATCACATCCTCTCTGCCCTTCCTACCTGTCTGGATGAATGTTTCTTCTTTAAATCTTTAGTTGTTGAACTTCCATACCGTTTGATTTTTCTGGCAGTTCTGGTTATTTTTTGTTTTTAGATTGGTTGTTGTCCTTTTTATGGTTGTGCAGGTGGGCAAAGCGAGCCTATAGCTCATTGCTGGAAGTTGTTTTTTAATTATTTGATTAGTTACTGTTTATGGTTTGGTTCTCTATGCACCACGTGCTTCCCCTTCCCCCCCATGCCGTAGTTTGTTTGATATTGCTTTCTTGGGGAATGGTCACCTTTAAAAGTTTTTCCTCACTATGAAAACTTAAGTAATCCTTCATGCATTTTTATTTATTTTTTATTTTTTTTAACATTTTATTTATTTATCTTTAGAGGGGAAGGGAAGGAGAGAGGGAGAGAAATGTCAATGTATGGTTGCCTCTCGGGCGTCCCTTGCCGGGAACTGGCCTGCAACCAGACATGTGCCCTGACTGGGAATCGAACCGTGATACTTTGGTTCGCAGGCCCATGTTCAATCCACTGAGCTACACCAGCCAGGCCTTCATGCATTTTTAGGTTGACATCTAAATTTCTTCATCATAGTTTAAGTAGTTGCAAATAATATATTTTCATATATTAAATTGGTTTTAAAATAAAAATTAAACGTTTCATATCCAGTGGAATCTTGATACCATCACCCATTTTTAAAAATACACACTCCTAATATCAGAAATTTTATGATATACCTCTTTCTCTTTGAACTCATAGCCATCACCTTATCACTGCTTCTCAGCTATAGATGTAGACATTTTAAGTTTTTCAATTTCCTGTTACTTTATTAAACTCTGTTTAAAATTTTATTTTATAATTACAACTTTTAGTAACACAGTACATCAAGCAAGAGTAAATATGTCGCAAATTTTTATAAATAACTATTAAATAAAAAGTAAAACTATTGGAAGTACATCTCTTAATGAGATAGACAAGACTTTTTTTCCCTAGTTCTCTGGAGTGTATTCTTCCAGTGTGTCTATCAATGAATATTTTATTATTGAGTTCAATATCAATTTTATCTGTTCTTTCTTCTTACAGATAAAAGTTGGACCTAGTTTATGTCAATAAATAGATGATGATAAAACCTAAAATTCTTTGAGCTTCTTTCTAATTACTTAAAATTATTAAAATTGTATTTAAGATCTTCTGACAACTTATTCTATGATTTTGTTGAAATCAAAGAATTAACAATACATGACTCAGAAAAGTATTTGTTGCTTATTATTTGGAGACATTTATTAAAAATATGTCAAAAAGATACTATCAAGATAAGGCTATAAATCATACTTGCTTCTCTTTTACTTGGTGTACCTTGTTTAATCTAATATATTACTTATGAAGTGTCAGCCCAGTGGCTCTAAACTTAAGTGTGCATCAGAATCACCTGGTGGGCTTGAACGCTGAGTTTTAGGCTTCATACCCTAAGTTTCTGATTCAGGTAGACTTGAGAACTTTCATTTCTCACAAGTTCTCATGAGATGCTGATGCTGCTGGTCTAGAGATTGTACTTTGAAGACCACTGAGTTAGGAAATTTAAAATATTGATCATTTTAAAACCAGTACAATGGTTTTTGATAAAGTTTTTACCATGAGCTTTGAATACATTTTTGTAAAACTTTGGTTTGGCACTGCAGATTTACTTCATTTGATTATGAATACTATCTGCTGCATAACCTATCTAATAAAGGTAGTGTTTATTATTAAAAGTATCTTACTTAATAATCAGCCTTGCTTTCTGTTACTTAGAAAAAGCCCACTATTTTTCAATCCAAGAAAGTATGTTAATATGCGTTCTCACCTTCCATTCTTCAGAATTCTGTGGTAAAGTTGCCATGAGATTGTCATCTGGATGAAATAAGATGCCACCACTTCACTATTTCCTTAAAATATTCTCTGTGCTTTATTTTACATGAGATTCTGTTTCAGAAGTAATGGGCACTCTTTGGGCACTAGTTCAGGGATAGAGGAGGGAAGCACATTCAGCAAGAATTGTCATCATTCTATAATATAGCTGAGTTCAGAACACCAAAGGGCCAAAATACCTAATTTCTAATGCCCAACATTGCCTTTAACTGTAATAAATAAAATAATGGGATAGAAATGAAGCCCTACCATAATACCTTGGTTAAAAGGAGTCTTTGTGGACACTATTGTTTCCAATTCTCCCTTGGGTGTTCCAAGGGTTTTTAAATAATAACAGCTAACATTTGTAGTGCTTACTATTTACCAGGCATTGTTTTAGGGGCTCAGATATAAGCTCCTCTAATCCTCATGACCTATGAGGGCAATGTATTATTAACTTTTCCCCATTTTTAAACACAGAGAGTTTAGTTAACTTTCCCATAGTTGCATAGCTAGTGCTGAGTGATGGAACTCTGGAGCCTCTCTGGCTCCAGAGTCATGCATTTAACCATAATCCTGCAGTGCTATTGAGGATGGGTGAGATTGAAGACTTTCTCTTCCAAAATGGTAGAAGAGCAATTATCAAAGAGTAGATGATACACTCAGGCAACAGTTTTTGGAAGTAATGTATACAAAAGTTGAGTATCTGGAAATTGATTCTTTTTAAAGTATAAGTGCCTTTGTGTCCTTTGGAAAGTCTCAGAATATCCTGAAGGAAATGTTTTTCAGTTTGTAACCACTTTCATAGTAATATATGTTCCCAGTTTATGTTTATAATTTAATTGTGGCTACATCATTCTTCGTTATGTTTGTAACATTTTGCGCCATTTTTAATGTTTTGTGCAAATTGATTGTTAATTGATTCAGTAGATTTTAGCCTAAGTAGGGTATACTCTTATAGTATAATTAATAAAGAAAAGCGAAAAATATTTCTACATTAGTTCAGGCCCTAGAAAGGTATTTTCTGTGACAGTGTCATTAAGTTAGGAGGAGAGGAAAAGATAAGCTGAGGTCGAACCAGGAAAATAATTTTGGTTCTAATTACATTCTATTGAGAAGCAGCATATCCACAGTATGGCCTGTGAAACAAGTAAACCTGGATTCAAATCCACCACTCATAAATCAAGGCTTTCCAGCTACACCAGCTCTGCTATCTCCATCATGTGTTCCTTTGTGAAAGTAATCTCTGAGCTTTAATTTTCTCGTCTGCAAAATGGGGATAATTAAATTTAGACCTGTACATAATATTGAAACAAATAATGTAAATGACTTAATGCAGAGTAAATGTTCATTAAGTGACTGATATTAGCTTCTAGCCCAGTGAAAGCAAGGAGTGGGGTGTGGGGGTGGTAGGGGGTTGGGGATTGATCATCAAACAAAGGTCAGAATTGCTTCAGATCATTCACAGATTTGGCCGTTCTGTGGAGCGCCTCTAGTTCCATTAACTTAGAAATGCATTTGTGCTGTTTGAGGGTTCTGAGAAGTTTTGCTAAAATGTCATCTGCAAGAAAGTGGGTATACTTTATAAGTGTAAAAACTATAAAATCATGCTGATTCAGTAGTGAAATAGTATAATTTTAAATTTTAATATAAATATGTAAGGTTCATATTTATATTAACTCATTTTTCATGTTTTTATTAGTTCCTTTGTTATATAGCTTAGCATTTCAGCTTTATGTTCACCTTATCTCAGAAATTTTACATATGCCGCTCACAGCATCAGTCGTCATCTTTTAAATTCAGAAGTGATGTAATTTCTGATACAGTGTGCTTCTGTAACTAAAGGGAGAGGTGCTTATTACTGATACATTGAACTGTGTGACTTGGGGCTAGTTATTTTAATCACTTTGAGTCTCAGTTTCCTTATCTGTACCCATCTTACCAAAGAACTAAGAAAGATAATGTAAGTAAAGTATTTAGTCTAGGGTCTGACCCATGGGGGAAAAGAGTTTATATTAGCGATATGATCCATATTACTGTTATTATTTGAATGATTATGAGGTTAAAAAAATTGTTCAATAAAGTATCTAAGACAGTGCCTGGTATAATGTATGATCCATTATAGGTTTTTTTTCAAATTTGTACATTTGCATTGTGTTTGTACACGTTTTTAAAAGGTATTCATTGGTTCGGTGTCCATGAACTAAATATGGTATATAGTGACTAAATTTTTAAAATGATATAGCTAATGTATTTCTTTCTTTAGCTTCCAGAGCAGTTGTAGCGCAGCATGTTGCTCCACCCCCGGGAATAGTGGAAATAGATAGTGAGAAGTTTGCTTGTCAGTGGTAAGTGGCTTATTTCTATTAAGGCTTTATCCTTCAAAAGAATAAAGCAAAAAGGACCAAAGGAAATGTATTTCAACAGTCATCCAAATATTTTATCCTGTATTTCTTTTTAATTAGAATAGAATATCATTTATACATGAAAGAACAATGTATAACCACTTCACCTGTATTTTGGAATAATTTGAAAGAAAAATATTTATCAGAATCTTTGGAATTATAATAGTCTTTGACTAGAATTTTATTAAATTATACTACTTCTTTTCACAGTAAAATTTGTGTTAAAAAGTTATCTTTGACTTTGTAGAAAATAAGGTTTGTTAAATTATAGAATTTGTTTTTCTTAAATTAATGTTTTATTTAAACTGAATTGGACTAACTTTAAGAAAATAAAGCCAGATTTTGTTGTTAAATGTTTCTTCTTTTTCATCAAAAGCAAAATTTCTTATTCATTGCTAATTAATTTTTCCTTCTTGTGAGTAACGAGAAACTAATCAAATGATAGACAGTTTGTCTATAATAAAATAAGCAACTTTGAAAACATTATTTTTTGAGAAGATTGAGTGGTTATATCTCAGCCATTTTCTGGAAAAATAAATGTAGATTGGTTTAATTTCATTTTGTCTTGGATAGTTGCCTTTACGTTATTTTTTAATTTTAACTTAAATTCTTTAGAACATTAACAGATTGAAATAAAGATTACTTTCCAATGATGTATTACTTTTAAAATTTTCTTTCCTTGAACCCTTTCTCCCATTTTCCAACATTATTCATTTCTCATTCTATGCTTCTTTCATTCTGTTCCATATTTTTGGTGCTTTCACATCTCTGTTCCTTTGATAGTTTTCTCTAGACTTTTCTACTTAAATCAGGTTTATGATTTTAACTATCTCTAATTATTTGCTTTCCTCATTTCTGTATTATTATAACATGACCCTTTATACTTGATGAATCCCTTCCAACAATGTTTGGAAATGTTTATCTTCTACGTTGAAACCAAAAAAGTTTTTTGTACCAGTTTTGAAAACTGCACTCAAAGGATTATGGAAATTGAAAAAAGTATATATCACATCCACTGTAAAGTATGTGGTGTTAGGTATAGGTTTGGTCTTAACAAAACTTAGTTGCACATTTCTGGGGGAAAGAGGAGAGGCTTGTTTTATCATTATTTTATACTCACTATTTGATGCAGTTTATAAGAAACAGCTGTGTGTTGACCTGTTATGTATAGAGAGAGAGTCCTAGGAAGAGCCCTATAAGGATAACTAGGCCTCCAATCCTAACTTATGAATGGAAGTCTCTTTATGAAAAAGACAAACTGAAGTTTGAATTAATTTGTGCAGGATTAAGAATAGAAGTCTCTGAAGTGGGAAATGGTAGTGTGCAGCATGGGAAGTATCACTTTAGGGAGTGGTTGGAAGCTGGGGTAAGTTTTTTTCTGAAGGAACTTCAACAGCCAAATAAAGTTTAACTTCAGTTTTCCATCCATTTTCCATATCTCCAGTAGCTCATCATTGGGAACTTCTGTTATATTTTGATTTTTACAAGACAGGAACCTGAGTAGATACTCACTAAATAAAACTATTCATTGTAGAATATTTGTTGCCTACTCTCACTGGGATGTGAGCACAGTTTTTATTTTGTTGATAGAGATGTTTTGCATTATAATAAGTATGATTAGTTAATCTCTTTATCTTATTTAGTCTAACTGGAACCTAGCATGTATTTTTGCTAATAATATATGAAACAGTAATATTTGACAAAGCATAATTATTAGTTTACAATACATAATACATTGCCTTTAAATGGTTTTAGCATACTTAAATATAGACTCCCCTATAGTGTCTTGCATAATGCCGTTTATTTTTCTCCTCTTTTAGGCTAAATGCTCATTTTGAAGTAAATCCAGATTGTTCTGTCTCTCGAGCAGAAATGTATTCTGAGTACCTCTCAACTTGCAGTAAATTAGCTCGTGGTGGAATCCTAACATCAACTGGATTTTATAAATGTCTTAGGTAGGATACATAGTCCTTAACTTTAAAGTTGGTTTGTATCACTTACCACACCTCTTCTTGTTCTTGAGAATATACCTACCTGTAAATATCTTCACTACTTAAAATTCCATATGGTTAGGTTGTAGTATGGTGGAAGTTTAAATTCAGGGGTATTTTGGACATCACATCTGGTGTTTATGTTTGGACATTATGAGGTTTATCAAAGAGAAAGAAGAAATTAGGTTTTTTTTTCTACCTACTTTTAAATATGTTAAAGATATGGCAGCACTCTCTTCAAATATTAAGGGTGTTTGACATTTTGCCAAGTTCATAAAATAGGCATTGTCTACATGCAGCTTTTTTGTTCATTATATATGCAGTAGAATTGTTAAAACCTAACAAAGTTAATAAATGATGGCTTTAAAAGTTGGAGAATTGATCTTTTACATTTCTTTCTTTGCTTCCCACCCTTGCAGAATATAGCTATATGAATCACACTGGTTCATACATAAGTAGCAATGAGTATACTGCTGCTGTTTGCGTAAACATTGTTAGAAGTTTAATGTTTTTTTGCTAGTGTGCTAGTTATCAAAACTAAGTATTGTATACTTTACAGAACGGTGTTTCCAAATCATTCAGTGAAGAGAGTGGAGGATTCCAGTAACAGCGGGCAAGCGCATATTCATGTAGTAGGAGTAAAACGGAGGGCTATACCACTTCCCATTCAGATGTACTATCAGCAGCAACCAGTTTCTACTCCTGTTGTTCGTGTTGATTCTGTTCCTGATATATCTTCAAGTCCTTCTCCTGCAGGTATTAATTTGTATTGTTTTAAATATTATCAAGTTAATAAAATGTATATTATATACATTAAATATAGAACTTCTTGTTTTTCCAGATGCATGGTTGCTAGATATTAATTTCTTAAAACGATTTTCTCTTCTATTAGGTAAAATAATTCCTACATGCAGCATTTCAGTCACTTTATTATAAATTTTTACTTTTTTCCTATATTTTCAGGAATCCCTCATGGACCACAAACTGTAGGAAACCATTTTCAGAGAACTCCTGTTACAAACCAATCTTCAAATTTGACTGCAACACAAATGTCTTTTCCAGTACAAGGTGTTCATACTATGGCACAGACTGTTTCAAGAATTCCACCAAATCCTTCAGTTCATACCCACCAGCAGCAAAATGCTCCAGTGACTGTCATTCAGAATAAAGCTCCAATTCCTTGTGAAGTTGTTAAGGCTACAGTAATCCAGAATTCTATACCCCAGACAGCAGTCCCTGTCAGTATTGCTGTGGGAGGAGGAGCTGCACAGAGTTCTGTGGTTCAGAATCATAGTACAGGGCCACAGCCTGTTACAGTTGTAAATTCCCAGACATTGCTTCACCATCCATCGGTAATTCCACAACAGTCTCCATTACACACAGTGGTACCGGGGCAGATACCTTCTGGCACTCCTGTTACTGTAATTCAACAAGCTGTCCCACAAAGTCATATATTTGGCAGAGTACAGACCATACCAGCATGTACTTCTACAGTTTCACAGGGTCAACAGTTAATCACCACATCACCCCAACCTGTGCAAACTTCATCTCAACAGACATCAGCTGGTAGCCAGCCACAAGACACTGTTATCATAGCACCTCCACAGTATGTAACAACTTCTGCATCCAATATTGTCTCAGCAACTTCAGTACAGAATTTTCAGGTAGCTACAGGACAAATGGTTACCATTGCTGGTGTCCCAAGTCCACAACCCTCAAGGGTAGGGTTTCAGAACATTGCACCAAAACCTCTCCCTTCTCAGCAAGTTTCATCAACGGTGGTACAGCAGCCTATTCAACAACCACAGCAGCCAACCCAGCAAAGTGTAGTGATTGTAAGCCAGCCAGCTCAACAAGGTCAAACTTATGCACCAGCTATTCACCAAATTGTTCTTGCTAATCCAGCAGCTCTTCCAGCTGGTCAAACAGTTCAGCTAACTGGACAACCAAACATAACTCCATCTTCCTCACCATCACCTGTCCCAGCTTCTAATAACCAAGTCCCTACTGCCATGTCATCTTCTTCCACCCCTCAATCACAGGGACCACCTCCTACTGTCAGTCAAATGCTATCTGTGAAAAGGCAGCAGCAACAGCAGCATTCACCAGCACCCCCACCTCAACAGGTACAGGTACAAGTTCAGCAGCCACAACAAGTACAGATGCAAGTTCAACCACAGCAAACAAATTCAGGAGTTGGTCAGTCTGCCTCTGGTGAGTCAAGTCTGATAAAACAGTTGCTGCTTCCAAAACGTGGTCCTTCAACTCCAGGTGGTAAGCTTATTCTCCCAGCTCCACAGGTTCCTCCCCCTAATAATGCAAGAGCTCCTAGCCCTCAGGTGGTATACCAGGTGGCCAATAACCAAGCAGCAGGTTTTGGAGTTCAGGGGCAGACTCCAGCGCAGCAGCTGTTGGTTGGGCAGCAAAATGTTCAATTGGTCCAAAGTCCAATGCCACCCACAGGGGGAGTGCAAACCGTGCCCATCTCGAACTTACAAATATTGCCAGGCCCACTGATCTCAAATAGCCCAGCAACCATTTTCCAAGGGACTTCCGGGAACCAGGTAACCATAACAGTTGTGCCAAATACGAGTTTTGCAACTGCAACTGTGAGTCAGGGAAATGCAACTCAGCTCATTGCTCCAGCAGGAATTACCATGAGCGGGACCCAGGCAGGAGTTGGACTTCAGGTGCAAACGCTTCCAGCCAGTCAAGCATCTCCAGCTGGACAATCATCTTGTACTACTGCTACTCCCCCATTCAAAGGTGATAAAATAATTTGCCAAAAGGAGGAGGAAGCAAAAGAAGCAACAGGTTTACATGTTCATGAACGCAAAATTGAAGTCATGGAGAACCCGTCCTGCCGACGAGGAACTACCAACACCAGCAATGGGGATACAAAGGAAAATGAAATGCAGGTGGGAAGTCTTTTAAATGGAAGAAAGTACAGTGACTCAAGTCTACCTCCTTCAAACTCAGGGAAAATTCAGAGTGAGGCTAATCAGTGCTCACTAATTAGCAATGGGCCATCATTAGAATTAGGTGAGAATGGAGCATCTGGAAAACAGAACTTAGAACAAATGGACATGCAGGATATCAAAAGTGATTTGAGAAAACCTTTAGTTAATGGAATCTGTGATTTTGATAAAGGAGACGGTTCCCATTTAAGCAAAAACATTCCAAATCACAAAACTTCCAATCATGTAGGAAATGGTGAGATATCTCCAATGGAACCACAAGGGACTTTAGATGCCACTCAGCAAGATACTGCCAAAGGTGATCAACTAGAAAGAATTTCTAATGGACCTATATTAACTTTGGGTGGTTCACCATCTGTGAGCAGTATACAGGAAGCTTCAACTGTGGCAACACAGCAATTTAGTGGTACTGATTTGCCTAATGGACCTCTAGCTTCAAGTTTGAATTCAGATGTGCCTCAGCAACGCCCAAGTGTAGTTGTCTCACCGCATTCTACAACCTCTGTTATACAGGGGCATCAAGTGGTAGTTCCCCACTCAGGATCAAGAGTATCCCATTCTCCTGCCCTATCATCTGATGTTCGGTCTACAAATGGCACAGCAGAATGCAAAACTGTAAAGAGGCCAGCAGAGGATAATGATAGGGAAACAGTCACAGGAATTCCAAATAAAGTAGGCGTTAGAATTGTTACAATCAGTGACCCCAACAATGCTGGCTGCAGTGCAACAATGGTTGCTGTGCCAGCAGGAGCAGATCCAAGCACTGTAGCTAAAGTAGCAATAGAAAGTGCTGTTCATCAAAAGCAGCAACATCCACCATCATACATACAGAATGTGGTCCCACAGGTAAGTCATTCTATCCCATTGCTCTTACAAAATTCTGATATGGAAATAATGATTTTAGGGGGAAATGTTCTGTTTTTCCATGTCTTATCTTGAAGGGTTAGTTCATTCATATACTCAAGCTTGGTGCTCTTTTGTTTTTCTGGTGGGTTTTTTTTTTTTTTTTTGTAATGTTAAACAATTTTTGATCATTAACTTATTAGCACAGTGATTTTCAACCTGTGTATTATGGCACATGCCACAAGAATTTTTAAAACATGCAGTACCTGACTGTTTAGTCAGGGGCACTGACTGTTTAGTCAGGGGCACTGACTTTGATGATAATTAGATTATCATCAAATTTAAAAAACGACAACAGCCAATACAATAGCTGTCCGGGGTGAATGAGTAAAAATTATACCTATTTTCTTGGTCAGATTGGCAGAAAATATATTTTTGGGTGTGCCACAGAATTTTAGTAATTAGTTTACATGTGCCACGAAAATGAACAAGGTTAAAAATTTCTGATTTAGCATATAGTTTAAAGAGTGCTTCCATTATGTTATAAACCCAAATTGGTAATTTTGTAGACACAAGGTATAGAAGCACTTCTAATCTAATCTTTGGGATAATTTTTGAAATGTAACAGTGTCCTTTTTGGACTTTGGAGTGGGGGAATGTTGTTGCTAACAGTCCTCAAAAAGGGAATTTCTGCATTTGATTTTGACATGTGTGGTTTTTTGGGCTCTTTTCACAGTATTTCTGTAGAAGAGATGAATCCCATAAGAATTTTATCAAGTGTGTTCTTACTATATTTATGTACTGAATTACTAGCCTTTATTGTTTAAAAAGTATTACTATTTATAATTCAATTTGTTTCAGCCATTCGATATTATTTTGTATTTTTTACTCATTTGCTCTGCTGTCATGTTTCTGCTTTTCTCTTTTTAATACCTACTGTTCCATCTACATGCCTTTGTAAAGAAATGTGTTTTCTAGGTTAGTGCTATTGTATTAAGGGTCCAATCTGCTTTTAAAGATTTTAAGGATAATCCTATATGCTATTTCTGCTGAAACTAGGGGTTCACTTAGAGTTGTCTCTCACCTATTTCCTGGATTACTTCTCCTTCACTCTTTCTTTCCTAATTACTACATAGCCAGAACCTTCTATGACTATTGCCAGCTCTGCCAGCACTCTTCTAGCTTGCGTTTCTTCTCTGTGCTTATGGTGACGATAGCAGATCTATGGCCATTGCTGGCATTGGTACCAAATTTAGGTGTGGGGTATGGGGAGGAAGCAAGTGAAAGATGAAAGAAAAAAGAGTCCCTTGCTTCAGAATAGTTCACCCACTAATATACATCTTTGTTCATGTGAATGGATAAAGCCAGGTGGACAGTCCTGTTCTGAGGGCATAAAGAGATTGTAATTCATATGTTAGTGTTGCTTAGATCTATTTTAGGGTACCTAAATAGGTTGAGTATTCTTTAGTGGATGTATGTTACAGGCCATAATTAATTGTGAGTTTGGGTGGAAAATACTAAATCATTTTTATTCAAACTTCTACAATTTTTTATTTATTAAACACTAAAAAATGTTAAATAGTGGGATGTGTAGCATATAGTATGCATTCAGTTGAGTTATTATAATTTTTCTTATATTTAATCTCCCAATTCATCTTGATTATGTGCCTGCTGTTTTTTAGTTATAATTAAGTCAAATTAGAGAAAAACACCATTACTGTGGAATTGTTTATCAACCTTTATTTTTTGGCTCTTTAACCTTCCAGTGTGGTTATATTGCATAATGATACCTAAGTAACAAAAATAATACTACCTAAGACTAGGACCTGAAACATTTTTTTTATTTAACCCTCACAACTCTATTGGGTAAAAATTTTAATTATATTTTAGAGATGAGGCCCAAAGGTGCTAAGTAACTCACCCAAGATCACCAGTATGTTAACCTCATATTGGTCACCACAAATAGGAGGTAGTGCCATGATTGAAACCTGGCTTTGTGTGTGAAATCAAAACTCATGCTCTTAACCTGTGTCTCCACTATTTGCAAAATACCCATGTCTCCACATATATGCAGAAACTCTTTACTTAATACATTGGATTTATATGTATCTGATTCAAGCCATAAAATTAATCCATTGTAATCTGAAAACTGGGTACTAACTTTGTATTGTATTTAAAATAGTTACATTAATTCTTTCTAAAATCGGTATTTAGTTGTATGAAGAAATTTAAAACTTTGCAGAGAAATAAGAGATGTATGTATACGTGGTATTTATGAGGATCAAAACCCAGCATTCTTACATATAGTTCTTAGCACAGTGTGTGCTACATAGTTAGACACCCAATAATGGTGAGATATATTTTATCTTCCTAAACCTATAAAGGCTACAAAGTGATCAGCTGTTCAAGATGACATCATAAGTTTCCTTTGAAGGGTAGACGATTGGGCTTTCCTAAGAGCCTGCTAACAGAAAACCATTTTCATTGTTGCCCAGATTCTTTAAATTTCTTTATAGTCTCTTAAAGTTGCATTTTAGACCTTGGTTTAACACCATTTTACATTGGAATTGATACCTTAAAGGGGTAGATGAAATAGAAGATTTTAAATATGATTTTAAGCCAAACCTTATTTCCACCATATTAAGGGGTCTGGGGATGTTAAGGAGGCACCTGGACCCCAAGAAGGGACTTCCAGACTTGCAAAATGCTCAGAGGTAGAAAGACTGCAAGGAAATGTCCCTGCAGAGAATGACCAACAGGTAATCCTTCCTAATACTATTGTTTCTTGGGGTTTTTTTGTTTGTATATTTGTTTGTTTTCATTTTTCTTTTCTTGAGTTTATTCCTTCTCACTCCCCTTAATCAGCTATATTGATTTCATTACAGGAAAAAAATTACAATAAAAAAGAACAATATATGAAAGTAAATGATATGACCATAGATTTTGTATTTCAGTAGATTTAGCTAGGTAGTATAATATAAATACAAAGTAAGTTATACTTTCAAGAAGCATTTCAAGGCAAATTTTTTAAAAATATTTTATTCACTTTTAGAGAGAGAGGAAGGGACGGAGGGATAAAGAAAGGGAGAGAAACATCAATGTGTGGTTGCCTCCTGTGTACCCCCTACTGGGGACCTGGCTCACAACCCAGGCAGGTGCCCTGATGGGGAATCAAACCAGCAACCCTTTGGTTTTCACGCCTACACTTAATCCACTGAGCAACACCAGCCAGGGCTCAAGGCAAATTTTTTATTCATAGTTACTTATTTTCATTCTGTTATATTTGCCAGTTAAGTGCAACATATAAGATACTGTTTCTCAAAGGCCTACCCTCTTCCACTGTTTATAAATTGATATTCTTGAGGTGTAAAACTAGATTGGCATATAAAAAAGAAAACCGAATAAAAATATGAAATAATTTTTGTTAAAATACTTACTAAAAGACTTATCTTTTGGGGAGCATGTAAAATACATGTCGAACATATTTATATCTCTTAATTCCAAGGTCTGAGGACATGCCAAATTCTTGTACATAAAAATAGTTTAGTTAAGAATGTGTCTATTTAAAGTATTTTTTATGTGCTGCCCCCAGTTTTGTCCTTTACACAGGAATCATTCTGGAAAGGTGCTGTGTAACACTGTGAATATTGGTATCTTCTTGGTTCTTCCTTTCCTTTTGTAGTAAACTTCTATGTATTCTCCCAAAAAATGTAATTTACTTAAAATAGCAACATTCTTTATTTCTGTAATTGGTATTTGGTTAGCATGTAGAAATTTGAGCTTAAAAAGTTACTCAACCCGAAAGCAAGCAGATCTGTATCTTTAAGGAGGCAGCATCTAGTGATAGTAATAGGTCATTTTAGCAAGAGCCACAAGAATAAGATTTCAGTGTTTTTTTTAAAGGCCAGTGTTCAAGTTTGTAAACTAGAAGCATATTGTAATAACTAAGGAAGATATTATCACTGAACGTAATTTTTTATATTCTTTTTAAATTTTAATTGTTGTTCTTGTACAGTTATCTTTTACTCCCGTCATAATTTTTTTTTCTTTACATTTCAGTGTGTTCTTGCCAGAGAGGGTTGGAATGTATTGATTATCTAGATTTATATTTAATAAGAGAAAAGAACTTAGTAGTTTAAGGCAATCAGGAACAGAAAGAGCCTTAGATACTATCTTATGTAAAACCCTCATTTTTAAGTATTGAAGTAAACTTCCCACCCACACAAAGATCATCTGTTTTTCTGGTGATTTCTGTTATTGTCTTATTCTGTAAAGATCTATACATTTAGACAAAGTTAGAGTAAATCTATTTCTTGTTCCTAACAAGTATTTGAAAGTATCTCTCCTTACTTAACTCCTCTTTAGAATACACTTTACCAGTTCTTTCAGTTAGACCTTAGGTATCATGGTGTCTAGTTTATTCATCATCTTATTTACCTCAACCAGCTTTATTTTATAAGTGGCTTTCAAAACGTATAGCAAGAGCCCTAGCCAGGTAGCTCAGTTGGTTGGAGCATTGTCCCCATGTGCCAAGGTTGTAGGTGTGATCCCTGGTCTGAATCAACCAATAATGCCTGGATAAGTGGGACAACAAATCAATGCTTCTTCTCTCTCTCTCATTGTTCCCCTCCTCTCTGTCTCTAAAATCAATACATCAATCATTCAATAAAAACAATTTTTTAAGATTTTATTTATTTATTTTTAGAGAGGGGGAAGGGAGGAAAAAAGAGGGAGAGAAACGCCAATGTGTGGTTGCCTCTTTGTGTGCTCCCTTCTGGGGACCTGGCCTGCAACCTAGGCATGTGCCCTGACTGGGAATCAAACTGGTGACCCTATGATTTTGCAGGCCAGCGCTCAATCCACTGAGCCACACCAGCCAGGACTATTTTCTTACTTTTTTAGTAAAGAATTTATTTTGAGCAAAATAGATTATGACTTTGTGGTTTTTCTACCAGATTAAAATGTTTAAATTTTAAAATAAATCTAAATTTATTTTAAGGTCTTTAAAGCTTAATATCAATAAGAAAGTAAGAATTGAAGAGCCTCAGAATCCAAGTTTTATATCAGGAAATATTAGGGTAATCTAGAATTTTCAGTCTTAATTTACTCTTGAAAAGGTGATAAAGGAATGCAAGATCCTAATTTCTTATTTTAGCAAAATGCAGTATCTTTGCTCCCCCAAAACTGCTACATTAAATAACATTTTAAGGTTTTGTACATACAAAAGAAATCATAGAATTATTTCATATACTTTGTGTAATTTTACTTATCTGGTTATTCAATATAGGAGCTGTGCCTTTACTGCCTTAATTAAAAAAAAAAAACCTAATATTAAATATTAGCTCATTCTCAATAGAGCACACCAGAGTAGACCTGTGACATAGAATATTGCTCAAGACTAATCATTCCAAAAATCATCACTTTGAAATCTACTTTTACATTTACATTTCAGTTATGATTAGGATTAATGATTCAGCAGGTCACAGCAAACAATAATGTAAAGAGAAAGTAAACCTACATCCTGAAAGAAATATATATTGCATTCTCATGTAAAAGACCTACTCTTAAAACATAATTAATTTAAATGGTACTTTGAAAAACCTACAACACAACACAAACAACCTATTTTTTTTAAACATTTTTTTTAAATATTTTATTTATTTATTTATTTATTTATTTTTGGAAAGAAGGGGAGGGAGAAATAGAGGGAGAGAAACATCAATGTGTGGTTGCCTCTCATCTGGCCCCTACTAGGGACCTGGCTTGCAACCCAGACATGTGCCCTGACTGGGAATCAAACCTGTGACCCTTTGCTTCGCAGGTCCATGCTCAACCCACTGAGCTATACCAGCCAGGGCAAACAAACAACCTATTTTAAAAACTTTTTGTTGACAGAAATGTATACTTTTTAAGGAGAGAACCTAAAAATAGTAACTCATGGTCAAAGAAAATACGTCTCTTGGAATTTCTCACTTGGTATGGTCTATAACTGCTTTAATTATTTTGTTTCATTGATATATTTAGTTCTATTTAATTCATTTTTTGTCTACTCTTCTTAGACATACAGAAAAGTAGAGCCAGTAAGCTCCCATTTGTGTTACACCAAGATTAAATCTCACTACCAATTTGTCTTTGTAGTTTCAGCTATTCCCAACCACCATCATTTTATTTTTTTCCTGAAGTACTTTAAAACAAATCCCAAATATTATCTCATTTTACTAATGAATATTTCAGTATATATTTCTCTAATAGTTAAGTATTTTTAAATGTACATTTCCCAGTAACAAATCCCTATCTAACAAAAATATCAATTTTTTAATATTCTCTGACACCCAGTTCATATTCAGTGTTCCCTAGTCATCTCAAAAAATACTTGCTTGAATTAGGATTTACAGGTTTTCTGTATGTTGCATTTGGTTAACATTTCTCTTATGTGTTCTTTTTTTAGAGTACATTTTATTGATTATGCTATTACATTTGTCCCAATTTTTTCTCCCCTTTATCCTCCCCTCTGCCCTGTACCCCCCTTTCCCTCCAGCAACCCCTCCCCCCTTAGTTCATGTTCATGGGTCCTACATATAAGTTCTTTGGTTTCTCTAATTCCAATACTATTCTTAACCTCCCCCTGTCTATTTTATGCCTACCATTTATGCTTCTTATTCCTTGTACCTTTTCTCCTCCTTCTCTCCCTCCCCCTTCCCCCTGATAACCCTTCATGTGATCTCCATTTCTCTAATTCTGTTCCTGTTCTATTGTTTGCTTAGTTTTTGTATTTGTTTTTTACATTGAATTGTTGATAGTTGTGAGTTTGTCATTTTACTGTTCATTGGTTTTGATCTTCTTTTTCTTGGGTAAGTCCCTTTAACATTTCATATAATAAGGGCTTGGTACTGATGAACTCATTTAACTTGATCTTATCAGGGAAGCACTTTATCTGCCCTTTCATTCTAAATGATAGCTTTGTTGGATAGAGTAATCTTGGATGTAGGTCCTTGCCTTTCATGACTTCAAATACTTCTTTCTAGCACCTTCTTACCTGTAACATTTCTTTTGAGAAATCAGCTGATATTCTAATAAGCACTCCTTTGTAGGTAACTCTCTCCTTTCCTATTGCTGCTTTTAAAATTCTCTCCTTAACTTTAATCTTGGGTAGTGTAATTATGAGCCTTGGTGTCTGCTTCCTTGGGTCCAACTTCTTTGGGACTCTCCAAGCTTCCTGGACTTCCTGGAAGTCTATTTCCTTCACCAGATTGAGGAAGTTCTCCTCCATTATTAGTTCAAGTAAGTTTTCAGTTTCTTGCTTTTCCTCTTCTCCTTCTGGCACCCCTGTGATTTGGATGTTGGAATGTTTAAAGATGTCCTGGAGGTTCCTAAGCCTCTCCTCATTTTTTTGAATTCTTGTTTCTTCATTCTGTTCTAGTTGAACATTTATTTCTTCCTTCTGTTTTAAATCATTGATTTGAGTCTTGGCTTCCTTCCCTTCTCTGTTCCCTATGCATTTTCCTTTATTTCACTTTGTATAACCTTCACTTCTTCCTTCATTTTGCAAACGAGCTCCATCAATTCTGTGAGCATCCTGATTACCAGTGTTTTGAACTCTGCATCTGATAGGTTGGCTCTCTCCTTGCCACCTAGCTCTTTTTCTGGAGTTTTAATCTGTTCTTTCATTTGGGCCATATTTCTTTGTCTGGGCACACCTGTCATGTTGTAAGGGGCGGAGCCTTAGGTATTCGCTGGGAGGGGCAACCCTCTGCTGCATTCTGTGGCTGTCTGTGGGGGAGGGGTTAGAGGGGGAACAATGCTGCTGGCTCGCTGGGGTCCAGCCCCAGTTTCCAATGAGAAACTGGGAGTTTCTCTCGCCTTTGCAACCCCCACAGGATTCCATAGCTAGTGGTTTTGAGTCCTTCCTTCCCGGGTCAACCAGCCCCTGCCTTGCCGGTGCCATCGTACACCACCTTGCTAGCTCCTCTCTGCCCGGCTGCCCATGTCCGCCCCTCCTACTGGTCTGGATGAATGTTTCTTTCACTCCTTGTTTGTCTGAGTTCCATGCAGTTTGATTTTCTGGCAGTTCTGGTAGTTTATTGTTTTTAAATTGGTTGTTATCCTTTTGGTTGTGTGAGGAAGCAGAGTGTTTCTACCTACGCTTCCATCTTGGCTGAAACTTACATATTCTTAATTTAACAGCTTGAATTAACTTCGGTAATCCTTGTCACAGCTCTCATTTGGACTTAAAATACCCTATGATTTCCTGTTATTAAATTTTCTATGTGATACCAAAAAGAGTTCCACAATTAAATAAAATAGTATAAAGATTTGTTAGCCCTTATCAAAATAAAAATGAGCTTAATTTACAAATATTTACAAATATGTGACAAGATGGTCAATAAAATACCTAATTTGCCTTTAGGGATTTTCAGGTGAATGCTTGTTAAATGCATGTTTCCAGTAATAATTTCTTTTGCTAGACACTTGTAGTTGATCTGTCACTGTCCTGAAAATGAAATCAATCATCTTTCCTCCAATATTTGGTTTCCCTTCTGGACTTCTCTAGTAGAGTAATAATAATGCAGTTGCCATTTATTGAGAATATAGAGCCTAGGCTCTTTATGTATAATTTCTCTAGTCTTCCCATCATCCTCTAAGATAGATTTTATTGCTTACACTTTATAGATGACGGAACTAAGGATCAGAGAGGTTAAGTAGGTTGCCCAAATCACAAAACTAGTTAAAAGGCAAATTGAAATTTGAGTCCAGATCTGTGAAGCTGGAAAGTTCACATCTTATCCATGACACACACCTGTATTGTCCTAAAATCCATGTTTTTCATGCATGTATATGTTTTCTCACTAACAATATTGTAAAATCTTAAAGGTGGGATCCTATTACAGAAATAATTTCAATCACATCACAAAAGTAGATTTTTCTTCTTAGACCTTGAAATGCAAAAGCTTTTAAGACTTCACATTTCTAAGAACTTTTTCAGCATTTTATTCTTTTCTTCTTTTTAAAGATTTTATTTATTGATTGATTTAGTGGGGAAAGTAGGGAGAAAGAGGATAGAAACATCAGTGTGAGAAACAATGATCAGTTACTTCTTGCATGCACCCCAAGTGGGGGCCAGGCCTGCAACCCAGGCATGTGCCTGACCAGGAATTGAACTGGTGATCTTTTGCTTTGCTAGATGGCACCCAATCAGCTGAGCCATGCCAGCCAGAGCTAATCTCTCCCTTTTTTCACTTTTATGCTATAATCTTATATGTTTGTGTTTTATATGTTTAAAACAAAATTATCATTTTTAATCTGAGGCTTTCAGAAATATATGTTTGGCCCAACTATTTCCGATAGTCTCATAAACTAGCAAGTATATTTAATATTTTTTCAGAGTTTAAATTTATTACCTTTAAACAGTGCTTTGAAACTAATGTGCCATTTTGATGAGAAATTCAATGTTATTTTTCCTTTTGTGGTATGTTATGAGTGAAATCTGAGTTAAGGAGTGAAAGAAAATGTATTGCCTCAAATTGTTTGAAGATACATTAATAATAATTTACTTATGTGTTTGCCAGAGGGAAGTGGGTAAGATGTAGAAGGGGAAAAAAGACTTATATTTAAAAAGCTTACCTGCACCCTGGCTCAGTGGCTCAGGTAGTTGGAATGTTGCCTAATCCAGGAGCGTCAACCCAGGATAGCTATGAATGTGGCCCAACACAAAATCCTAAATTTACTTAAGACCTTTTCTTGCTCATCACTTTTCATTCATATTTGTGTATTTAATATGTGGCCAAAGACAACTCTTCTCCCAGTATGACCCAAAGATGCCAAAAAATTTGGACACCCCTGCAGCATGCACTAGAAGGTTACAGATTTGATTTCCATTCAGGGCACATACCTGGGTTGCGGGTTCCATTCCTAGGCAGGGCATGTATGGGAGACAAGCAATCAATATTTTTCTCTCACATCAGTGTTTCTCTGTCTCTCTCTCCCTCTCTTCCTTCCTCTTCCTCTAAAATCAATAAACATATTCTCGGGTGAGGATTTAAAAAAAAATTTCAGGGTTTATGGCTGCAATTAGAATTCTTGTATTATTCATCAAAAGTTATAACTGAGCAACTGTGAAACCTAAAGTTGTTCATTAAAAGAGCTTATTGCAAAATATTTACAATTTTACTTATACAGTTAAATTATATTTTTAAATCTGAGATTTTCTCTTTCTTTGAATTTTTTTTATTGTTGTTCAAGTACAGTTGTCTCCATTTTCCCCCCACCATTCCCCCCACCCCAGCCATCCCCACCTCCCACTCTGGATCCTAGTCCCCTTTGGCTTTTTCCATGTGTCCTTCATATATGCTTTATTTATTTTTGGAGAGAGGGGAAGGAAGAGAAAAAGAGAGGGAGAGAAACATGAACATGTGAGAGAAAAATCAATTGGTTGCATCTCACAAGCCCCCAACTAGGGGTCCTGGCCTGCAACCCATTCATGTACCCTGGCTGGGATTCAACTGATGTGACCTTTTGCTTTCCTTGTATAACAGTATTCAACCAACTACAGCACACTGGTCAGGGCGATATCAGAAATTTTATTTGCTTTTTACTATACACTGTTTTATGTTACATTTTTTACAAAATCTAAAAGGAAATATACAAAGAGATGATGATTTGCAGTTGATTTGTTCTTGTGAAGTATATACATAAGTAAATCAAATGGGTGCATTTACAGTAGACTTATTTCTCATTTTAATCTATAATTGTGTCTTCCTACCTAATTTTGTCAATATAAAAAACTTTAAATAATGTATAATCTATAACAACAGCAACAGCGTGTTCTTGATGCTGTGGTTCATATGAAATACAAGAAAATTACTTCCTAAATATTTTTGTAAGAATGGTTATCTTAAATTTTAAAAAATTTAGAAATTTAAAAGATAGTCATTAAAACTACAAATGTAAATTTCATGTTAAGAGTGTACAACTATCAATGTAATCAAACATAAGCTTATATTAAAACTTTTTTTTACATCGTTTCACAAACAATGTGGTTGTGTTTTTCCACAGAACACTCCTGTGACGCCTTCACCAGCTGTGCAAGTGCAGAGCCAGCCTAGCAGTTCCCAGCCTTCTCCATTCAGTGCATCTAGTCAACATGGGGATCCAGTGAGGAAACCTGGGCACAACTTCATGTGTCTGTGGCAGTCTTGTAAAAAGTAAATGGCAATTTTATTTGATATACATAAATGTTCTTTGTTTTAGAATGCTTTTATATTCAAATTTCTGTCATCTATAGTTTTATTTAAATTTTCTTTTTAAACCACTTTCAGCAAAAAATATTTTATGTTACATAGATCCAGTGGCACCTAAGCTAAGAAATGTATATAAAAGAGATTCATTGTGCAATGGTAGGTTATTAGGGAATGTGTTTCAGTATTGGTTTTTTTGTTTGTTTTATCTGTCCTAGCATCTGACATATGTTGGTACCATATATGAGTCACATTGCCTTCCAGGTACTAACAGTAATATGCAAGAGTCATTAGGATATCTTTTTTGTTTGTTTTTAGGTGTTAGAGGGGTTAATTCATTTTATTTTATTATATTTGTAATTTTTTTATTTTTTAATTACAGTTGACATACAATATCATATTTGTTTCAGGTGTATAACCCTGTGATGAGAGAATTTTATAACTTACAAAGTGATCACCACAGTAAAATGTAGAACCCATGTGACACCATGCATAGTTATTATAATATTATTGACTATATTCCCTATGCTATACTTTACATCCTCATGACTATCCTGTACCAATTAATCCCTTCATCCTTTCACCCATCCCCTATGACCCTCCCTTGCACCCAACAAAATGTTCATACAAGTATGCTTCTGTTCTGCTTGCATGCTTATTTTGTTTTTTAGATTCCACATATAAGTCAAATCATCTGGTATTTGCCTTTCCTTGTCAGACTTATTTAACCCAGCACAGTACTCTCCAGGTCTATCCATGTTGTTGCAGATGGCATGATTATTTTTTATGGCTGAATCATATTCCATGATACAGGGTATGGCAAAGGTAGTTTTACAGTTGTGGGTATGTAAAACACAGAATTTATTCTTATATTATTATTTACTAATTATTGCATTATTTGTATTATTTTCCATATGAACAATTGTAAAGCTACTTTTGTCCCATCCTGTATATTTGCACCACTTCTTTATCTACGGTGGACACAAGTTGTTTCCATATTTTAGCTACTGTCAATGATGCTTCAATAAACATATGGATGGATACATATGTGTTTTCAACTTAGTGTTTTGGGTTTTTTCTAATAAATAGAAGAAGAACTGGTGAGACCTTCTTTGTCTCTTATTATAGCCTTTGTTTAAAGTCTGTTTTGTCTGGTATAAGTTTTGCTACCCCAGCTTTTCTTTGTTTTCATTTTCATGAAATAACTTTTTCTATCCTTTTACTTTCTTTTAGTTTCTGCCTTTCCATCTGAAGTGACTCTCTTGTGGACTGCATATGTAAGGGTCATATTTTCTTATACATTCAGTCATCCTATATGTTAGGAGCATTTAATCCATTTGCATTTAAAGTAATTGTTGATATATACATATTTATTGCCATTTTATCATTCATATTTTTTATCTTTTCCTTCTTAAAGAAATTTTACATTCTTATCTGGGAAGCTCTTTATTTATCCTTTGATTCTAAGTGATATCTTTGCTGAGTAGAGTAATCTTGTCTGTAGTTCCTTACTTTTTGCCACTTTGAATATTTCTTGCCAAATCCTGCTGACCTGCAACATTTCTGTTGAGAAATCAGCTGTCATTTGGGACTCTCTGCACTTCCTGGACTTGTATGCCTATTTCCTTCACCAGCTTAGGGAAATTTTCCATCATTATTTTATCAAATAGGTTTTCTATTTCTTGCTCTCTTTATCTGGCAACCTCATGATGTGAATGTTGGTTTGCTTGAAGTTGTCTCTGAGGCTTCTTATACTATCCTTATTTTTTGGATTATTTTTTTCTTTTTGCTGTTCTAATAGGGTGTCTTTGGCTTCTTTATTTTCCAAATTAATGATTTGATCATTCTCTACTGTTGATTCATCTACTCCACTCTACTGATTCATCTACTCTACTGTTCATCTACTCTGCTCTAGATGTTGATTCATCTACTCTACTGTTGATTACCTGTAATGTAGTCTTCATTTCAGTTAACTGTGTTCTTCGTTTCTGACGAGTTCTTTTTAAGGTTTTATATCTTCATTTTTATGTTTCCTGTCTCTTTGTTGACATTCTCACTAAGTTCCTCTACTCTTTCCCTATTTTCATTGAGGATCCTTATAACCAGTGTTTTGAACTCTGAATCTAGTAGAATCCTTGTCTCCATTTTGTTTAGTTCTTTTTCTGGGGAGTTTTGTTCTCTTCTTTCACTTGGGTCATGTTTCTTTGTCTCCTCATTTTGGCTGCCTCCCTGTGTTTGTTTCTATGTATTAGATGGAGCTGCTATGACTCCGCATCTCAGTATTGTGGCCTAATGTAGTAGGTGTCCTATAGGGTCCAATGGCACACCTCCAAGCTGGGTACTTGAGGTGCGCCCTTTGTGTAGTCTGAGTACACCCTCCTCTTCTAGTTGAGCCTTGGTTGTTGTTGGCAAATCAATGGGAGGGATTTACCCAGGCCAGTTAGCTGCAAGGACTGGCTGTGACCACTGACCACCAACCTCCACCCTCCCCACCCGCCCCATGGAGGATCAGCTGTGCAGGGGCAGGGTGCTGGCACACCAACATGATCTGTAGCTGTCTACTGGGTGCACAGGCTCTGGGGTTTCAGAGATGGTACAGGCCAAGGTCAGTCCCTACCTATGTTCTTTCTGCCCAGGGCCACCCTTCCTGAGCTATAACACAATCTGAGATGGCTGCTACTTGTGCTGGGCGTGGAGATTCCCAGGCAAAGCCAAACTGTAAATCTAGGCTGGTTGCTGCTAGTGCTGGGTGTGGGGCCACTCATCAGGAGGTATGGGGGTTGGGGGCCCACTGAAACCAGCTGTTAACTTGTTTGAGAGAATTTAGAAAGTGGTGAAGCATGAGCCAAGGCCATTCATATGGAAAAACCACTGTTAACAGCTTGGGTAGCCCCATACATTGTTTCAAATGGAGTCTCAGGGGATCTCCAGGGCAGGGCAAACAGTGTTAGCCTAGTTGATGGAGTCTCAGATATGGCACTCACCCACCTGCTGCCTGTTCTGTGTCTTTGTGGGAAGAGGGCTTAGAAAAGGGACTATAGCCTCTGCCCACCTTTGTGTCTGGAAGAAACCCATCTCCCAGCTCTTGCCTTGAAGTCAGACACTTCACTTCCTCCCTGTATGACACGGTTGCATTTCAAGCTTCTGCCCTGGTGCTAGAGTTCAGAGAGAGTGAGTCTAAGGAAGTCTGTATGTTTGATCTTTAAGAGGAGCTGCCTGGGACTCTAGAAGTTCTTTCGACCAACTCAGACCCCATTGATTTTTGCAGCCAGAAGTTATGGGTCTCATCTTCCTGGCACTGGAACCATGGGGTCTGGGCCTGGTGTTTGGCTGGGACTCCTCACTCTCATGATATCCCTCCTGAATTTTTATCTACCACAGGTGGATGTGGGACCAGCCAGTTTTACATCTCTGCCCTTTCTGCCAGTCTGGATGGATGTGGTTTCTTTCATTCCGTGCTAGTCAGATTTCTATTTAACTAGATTTGTGACAGTTCCAAGTGGTGGTTTTATAGTTTAGTTGTCATTTTAATGTTGTTTTGTGAGAAGGCGAATCATGTCTACCTATGCTGCAATCTTGGCCTGAAGTCCTGATTATTTCTTTCATTCATTTAATTCAGCTATCTCTTTTACTGTATGTGGAGATTAAATATTTATGGAGCACCCTCTAGGAGGGTGTATGTGTTAGGATCTAGAATTAAGGAGTTCACTCTCAGCCCTTAAGGAAGCAGATCCAAAAAGCCTCAAACAAATAAAGTACACTATAAGAAAACATAGTGGATGGTTAATGTAATGCTAGGATGGTTAAGAAAGTCATTGTAGACATTACTTTTGAGTTGGGTCTTGAAAAATGAGTAGGAGGTTGTTAGGCAAAAATAATTCCAGTCAGAATAACAAGTGTAGGGAATTACTTAAGGAGCTAGTACACCTAAGTAACTATTTGAAGTTTAGGATACCAAGAGTGTAAGAACAAGAAGAGCATGACAGGACTTCCGGCCAAGATGGAGGCGTAGGCAGACACACTGTACCTCTTCTCACAACCAAAATTAAGGACAACAAAGATTTAGAAACAAGAAAACAACCAGAACTCAGAAAATCAAACTGTTTGGAAGTCCAACAATGATTCATCCAGACCGGTAAGAGGGGCGGAGTCGCGGCAGGAAAAAGCGAAGGTGCGGACGGGCACGCAGGCGGCAGCGGCTGGCAGCCCCCAGGTGCACAGGCGGCGACTAGCAGACCCCGGGCACGGGGCGGCAACTGTGCAGAACCAGTGAGGCCGCACAAGGCAGCTGGCTGACCGGGTGGTCCCACATTCACCCGCAGATAATCCAGGCAAAGGGGAAGCGGTGAAAGGAAATGGAATCTGAGAGTGAGTAAAGCAAGCGCCATTATCTCCTCTCAGACCCCGCCCCCACATACAGCGTCACTACCCAGCGACTGGGCTGTCCCGCCCTGGGAACACCTCAGGCTCCACCCCTCACTACCTAACAGCCACGACTAGACAAAACAAACAAACAAACAAACAAAAACCCAGAAATGAAAATGGCTCAAACCGGAGAACAAATCAAAGCCCCAGAGCCAATTTATCTAAGCGACAAAGAGATAGCCAACCTATCAGATGCACAATTCAAAACCCTGGTAATCAGGATGCTCACAGAATTGGTTGATTTTGCTCACAAATTAGATGAAAAAATGAAGGCTACAATAAGTGAAATGAAGAAAGCTGCATGGGGAACCAACAGAGATGGGAGGAAAACTGGGACTCAAATCAATGGAGTGGACCAGAAGGAAGAAAGAAACAACC
>PVKU01008858.1:0-68915 GCA_004027475.1 Anoura caudifer | reverse complement strand
GCTCACTCTCGGATTCCCCTGCCTCCCACCAATTCCCCTTTGCCTGGATTATCTGCGGGTGAATGTGGGACCACCCGGTCAGCCAGCTGCCTTGTGTGGCCTCACTGGTTCTGCACAGCTGCTGCCCCGTGCCCGGGTTCTGCTAGTCTCCACCTGTGCACCTGGGGGCTGCCAGCCGCTGCTGCCTGCGTGCCCGGTCTGCACCTCCGCTTTTTCCTGCTGTGACTCCGCCCCTCTTATCAGTCTGGATGAATTGTTGTTGGACTTCCAAACAGTTCGATTTTTCTGAGTTCTGGTTGTTTTCTTGTTTCTAAATCTTTGTTGTCCTTAATTTTGGTTGTGATAGGAGGCACAGTGTGTCTGCCTATGCCTCCATCTTTCGAATTTTGGTTTCTTTACTGTGTTCTGGCTAAATGTTTATTTCTTCCTTCTGCTCCAAACTGTTGGTCTGAGTCTTGGTTTCCTTCCCATGACTGTTGGTTCCCTGTACATTTTCCTTTATTTCAGTTTTCATGTCCTTTATTTTTTCCTCTATTTTGAGACAATATTTAACCAATTCTGTGAGTCTCCTGATTACCAGTGTTTGGAACTGTGCATCTGATAGATTGGCTATCTCTTCATAGCTTAGTTGTATTCTTTCTGGAGCTTTGATCTGTTCTTTCATATGAGTCATTTTTGTTTGCTTGTTTCAGCACACCTGTTACATATAAGGGGCAGAGCCTTAGGTATATGCCAGGGCAGGGCAACCCACATTGCTGCGTCGAGACACTGTATGTTGGGGAGGGGTTCAAGAGGGAACAGTGCAGCTTGCTCCACTCTCTGCCCGTTTTCAGCCACTTCCTCCACTACCCACAAACTGGGCCCTTCTGGTGCTGATTCCCAGGTGGGTGGGCTTGTGTACATTCTATGACCTTGTGGTTCTGTCCAGTGAATTCTCCTGTGAGGCTGGGAGTTTCTCCCAGCACCTCAACCCCCACAGGTTTTTCCAGTCAGAAGTTTTGAGGCTTTATTTCTCCACACTGGAAACCTGAGTTGTGCAGTCTGTCTCACTCCCCAGTTGTTCCTCCTGGTTTATCTGCATGTGAATGTGGGACTGTCAGCTCTGGCAGCCGGGACCTTGCCCACCCCGGTCCTCCAGCTGCGGCCTTGTGGTGAGTCCTCTCCAGCCCTACAGGTCTGGATTAATGTTTCTTCTTTAACTCCTTGGTTGTTGGACTTCCATGCAGTTCAATTTTCTGGCAGTTCTGGTTAATTTTTTAAAAAAATTGTTGTTGTCATCCTTCTTTTGGTTGTGTGAGGAGGCAAAGTATGTCTACCTATGCCTCCATCTTGGCCGGAAGCCAGAAAGTCTTAAGATATCCTTAGTTTATTTGTAAGAATTGGAGTGTGAGAAGACACAATAGGTGAAAGGCTTAAGAACTCAGAAACTTTAGGAATACCTATTCAGAAATTGAAATAAAATCTTCCGTACATACTTACTACTTTTTATGGTAATTTCCAAACATGAATACCCCACTACCTTCCATGACCTCATATACACAAAAGTATGATAATAACCAGCATTTTTTAAAAGGCATTTCTCATGTCCTAGGTTGTGTTCTGAGTGCTCTTATGCACTAGGTCTCATTCCCTCCTCAGAGCAGCCTTAAGGGGTGGTGCTGTGAGCACCACTGCTTTACAAATAGAAAGTGAGGGAAGGGCTGAGTTTGGCTGGTTAGTAGCAGAGCTGGGACTAGAACCTGAAAAACTTTTAAGCAAATCCGCCCTCATTATATACATGAGAAATAAATTTCAAGAGAGTAAGGCATAAACCCAAGATCACTCAGTGGGTGGGTGGCAAAACAAGGTAATAATTTTCATAAAAGACTTTAGGCAGTTTCCTGGAGGGTAAGATAGGGCCACCACCTAAAACAGGTATGCGGGGTAGGAGGTACTCGCAAAATTATTTTTCTTGACCAACTTGGTGGTGACAAAGGAGTTTAAAAATTATTCCTTAAACTGTAGCTGTCTTATGCAGTTTCTACAGGCATGACTTATAATTTATTGTGCCTAGCAGACCACACTGCAGTTTCTGCAAGAGGAGATAAACCCAGGGGATACTGCAAGAGGTATGTGAAGTAAAGGTTAACAGAAACCTTGGGAAACTTGTCTTAAAAAAAAAAAAAATAGATGAAAGACAATTTATCTTCCTAACCCAGAACTGAAAGTCCAGGATTCCTTATGGGAGTTTTGGGAAATGGGGGAGGGGAAAACTTGTCAAAATGAGCACAAGTTCTTAACGCTTAGGAGGAAAATACAGCTTTCAACTAAAATTTCAAATCCAACTATATCAGGAACTGACATGAATATAAATGAACTGAATGCCTGTTATGACCCACCCGATGAGGTCACATGTTCTTTTACATCATGTCATTGGTCACAGGGCACAACTCAGCCTTAGTTCAATGTAGTATTATAAATATACAGGGACCACGTTAATCAATATATTAATGACTGGAAAAGACCTTAAAAATTGCAGAAACTTTAATTTAGAGACGATTAAGTTAAAAAGATGGGAGTGGGACCCACTTACTAAGGGGAAGGATGACCAAAGGTTTGCACTGGTATCACATGTAACCGGGGCGAAAAGCCAGGACCACGTGTGCAGGGATGCGAATGCACGCTTGTCCTGATGCAGGGGGGCTGCCCTCCCACCGTGCACCACCTTTCTGTGGTAAGACCCTGAGTGCAGTGAGTACTGGTCTGTTTCTGGGCAACAAGCAGTAATTACTTTTTTTAGGTAGCTCCATGAGGGAACATCAAGGGCTTGCTGAAAGTACGGGAAACATTTCACTTCTCATGGAGGGAGAAGGATGTACTAGTATTATCCATTTATGGGTCAACAGAAGGCTTATTCCCTCTAAGGTTTCGGCTCACAGCATGCAATCTGCTGTTTGTTTAGAAGGCAGAAAACCACACTTTCCAGAACCGTGATGAAAAGAAACTCGGCATGAGCAGGATCCCCCTGAGCACGCCAGAAGGGCTTTAACATGCCTGTGCCACCAGGCAGCGCTGCTGAGTGTCTCCCGCTCACGCGATGGTTTTCGGAAGGTTCTCACAGGTGATGTTCTGGGACAGGCTGAGCTCCAGGAGGCCGGGATACTCTTGCATGCCTTACACGCAACTTTAGGACAAATTAAAAACCACTGCCAGACACCATGGATCCGAGATAATTACTCAGATTTAATGTTTTATTTATTTTTTAATGTATTGGTGATTTCAAAATTTCCCACATGATTTTTCCGCCACATGTAAGCAAACTTTAGAGCAGTGTGTGGTGAGATCAGTGATGAAAGAGGCGAAGACTCGTGTGAGCGAGGACGATTCCCAGTTCATCGCAGGCCTCGATCACGACCCTGTCAGCGGTGGAACCGGACGGAGCAGCCACGTACGCCACGCCACTCTGAGCGGGAAGTGCAATTTTATGTTAAATCACAAAAATCAAAACCCACATCTCAAAAGCATGAATGATTCACACTGCAGACTTAGTCTCAGTTAAAAAGGCAAAATAAAATGACTTGAGTCATCCATACATCAAACAGAGCAGTCGAAACAATTCTCGTAATGTCAGTGACAGCACATTGCCACAGCACAAACCTGCGAACTCACAGAACTTAAACATCAGAGGCGGGATTGCTCCAAGTCTCTATGTAAGGACCAGTTCTCCGCACGTGTAAACCCACTGCATACTCACCCTTTTAGCTCTGTCTACATTATCCCTGAAGGGGAAGAAGGCATCGGAGCTGAGAGAGACTTCACTAAGTTTGTCAACCCATTCTTTCTTCTCTGCCTCAGTTAGTAACTCAGGGACCTGCTCAAACAGTGCCATCCACTTGACTAAATCTTCACCCTGTGAAGGGGGGAGAGGGGAAAGGTTTTGACACCACCTTTCAGATGGTGCTATCTTTCAGATGGTGCTATCTTTCAGACGGTACTAGCTGATGCAAGAATGCTGGAAAGCACTTGGGCATCCTTCCCAGGATTTCCTAACGAAAAATAATGGCAATTACATACAAGTTATGTTTCTAGAATCTCTTTCTCTCTTAATGCTTTTAACATTTCATTAGGAAGAAAAGTGATTCTAAGTGTACCAAATAAAGACTTTACCATTTATTTTCTACATCCATTTATTCCAAATACATTTTGTACTTTACTCTCTGCCCAAGTTAATGTACTAGTTTGTACCCCTGTATCAAAGCAGGAAGAGGACTAGATGATGAGGGATATTCTGAAACTACTTTTATACAATCCGTCTCAGTATCAGAGACAAATCAAAACACAACTCATAATATTCATGTTTTAAGTAAGTGCTTCCATTTAGGGTGATTTATTTTATTTTATTTTTTTAATTTTTATGTTTATTTATTTTGCTTAAACAACACCCTTTTATTCCTGTTCACATATAAAGATTCCTCCAGGAAAATTAGCGGGGCTTTGCCTGGTAATACCGAAGTGAAAAAACACAAGGTTCAAGTCCCTCCATTACAAGGTACCCTCTGCGGCCTCACCTCGGTGACCCTCACCATGTCATGATTCCTATCCCTGAATGAACACCTCAGGGCAGCAGACTCGCCCTTCAGAAAGCCCCCGAGATTCTGATTACAGGACCTTTCTCTTGTTTTGCACCTGCTATTTCTTAAGTACTTGCTAACGTCCAGAAGCTGAGCAAAACCCCATGCTTTTGGCAGGCTGCCTGGTACTTGCACTTTTAATGTTCCCACACACCTTCTTCAAAAGAAAAGATAGTAAAGAACATGAAACTTAACAAAAATATATTGAGCTGTTAATGGTGTTTGAGAAAATACAGGTGGCAAAAAAGAGACACTGGTTACCTGCTATCAGGTAATTTGTTTGTAATGTTGAATGCACACCCGTCGCACCATGTGTGGCGCTGGGACAGACACCCTAGGTGAGTGAAAACGGGTCCCTGCCAGCGAAAGCTTATAGTCAGCAGGGGAAGCACAAACCAACGAACTAAACCAATGGTTATAACTTAAGAAGAGAGAATTCATGGTGTAAGAAAGGGATGAAGTTAAGTGAGACAGAAGACAGGGAGAACTTGTTAACAAGTTTAGATTAACACTTTTAGATAATAAAGAATTTTTTAAAAAATAGCATCTCCTCTCAGTAGTGATGAAAGTAGGGGTGGAACATACTAATACACTCTACTCATAACCCAGTGACAAGCCTTTTACCTCGCCGATGGTTCCAGTAACATACTGATCGATGGCATTGGAGACTTCCGCTCTCTTCACTCCGGCTTTGAACTTCATCGAGAGCACTCGCGGGTGATGTCTAAGCCACCAAGAGTTCGCCTTATCTCCTGCCAGGCGTGTGCAGTGGATCCGAGACTGCTGTCCTGCTCCGATGCCAATAACCTGAAGAACACGGACATTAAAATGAATACTTCTTCCAACTACACACCTGCCTCAAAGGATCTTTTGTTTAGACTCCCGAAATCTACCTACTAATTTTGCGGAAGAAAAAAGTAGGCCAAAATAAAAGAAATGAAAATACTTTTAAGTCATTAAAAGGTGAGGGTAGGTAAGAGGTTTATGACTAATATCTATACATTTTACCCCTTCATGTTCTGGAAGTTTCTAGAACTCCTGGTCATCGATTGGTAGGGAAGCATGGTCTTATTGGAACTTATCAGAACCTGAGGAGACCAGAAGCCACAATCTCCCAGGTTTCTGCATCAGAGACTAGCAATCTTTTAATAACAATCACCAAAGTTCTCAACGTGAGAGGGTCTTCCAGGGCCACGCTCATTCATATCCACCCACCCCTCCCACTTAAGGGCCAAAGAAATGCCAAGAGAAGAGCACAGGACGCCGTGAGGAGAGAGGGCTCCCAGGCAGCGCCAGGCTCGCCCTTCGGCTGGGAGAAGCCTGATGAAGAGTGAGGCTGGCCTTGCCGCCTGTGGCTCGGAGCACGAGGGAGAAGTCAGCTTGCTGGTGACGCCGGGGAGCAAGACGTGCTCGCTGACCCGACTGACTGCAGCGGAGGTGACATACCCATGCAATTTGTGAAAACTGGTCAAACTCTACGCCTAAGAAGGCTGAATTTTCCTGAATGCAAATTGTGCCTCAGTAAACCTGGTTTTAAAATAAGTTAACTCCTAGTCTATGAGTTCTTGGTAAAATAACCAGAAGATATTCGTAGAGATACCCTCTGAGCTGTAAAATATGGGCCGGTGGGTGGCATTAGCATTCTTCACTCCTTCTACCAGTGGTGGTGGTGGTGGGGGGGGTAGATAAACCCGTTTTGTAGCAGCTGTTCGAGTCCCACTAACCCAGAGTATGCCAGCCCATTCCAGGCAAGAAGCAATATGACTAATTTGAATACTTAGTTCCAAAGATACTCTGTAATCGTCATTAGTTTGAACAGTCCACCAGCATATACCCAGGTAATACTGATAATCCCTGGAGAGAAAAAATGGGCAAACTCCCCCTTCAAGTGCAGATGAATTTTTGAATACTGTTTTGTGACACAGCAGCCCCTCCGGCGAGCTGCACGGCTCGGTTACCTGGCCATTCTTGGCGTAGCACACGGAGTTAGACTGCGTGTACTTCACAGCGACGGTGGCCACGATGAGGTCTCTGAGCGCAGGTTCCGGCAACTGGAAAACACAGAATGGGAAACCGCGCCCGGCTTTTTAAACTTCATTTACCTTTCAGTACCTTATATGGCAGATATGGTAGCAGACTTACAATGTAGTTCCCTCTCTCAAATGACAGTGAAATTAGCTACTCAAGCTGAGCACTAGCGTGTTTTACTGCAAAGATCAGTACTGAACTATCTGTCGTGGAATTGAGCACAGCGCCTCCCGCATCACAGATCCAAAGTGATGCCTCTTTGCGACAACTCTGGCTTAAGCCTGTTTACATATCACATAAGATAGGAAATACTATACCCATTCCAACACTACTAAATAATATTTTCACTACCATAGTACCTTGTAGAATAGTATCACAGTGACAAACACCTGGAGATGTAGTAACACTTATGTTCAGAAAGAACATAAGGATAATTTCCGTAGAGACTGCCAACAACTGTGATACCCATGCACAGACAAAGCTATTCAGGCAAAGTCAAATTAGGATCGTTTTCTGCTTTCTCTAGAATATTCTAAGCAGAAACTATTAAGAAAATGCACTGTGAACTTCCAGTTCCAACAACAAGTGTTAGAGCCCCAAAGTCACTCTCTTTAATACGAAGAGGAAAGCTGAGAAGGATGGAGTGCTACGCTGCTCTGCTGTGTGACACGGGACAAGAGCTGCAGCTAATGCACAAACCAGCTGACTGAGAAACCGGCAACTCAGACTTCACCAAAGTTAAAGCCTTCTGCTCTGCCAAAGACCCACTACTAACGATAAGAAGACAAGCCATAGACTACAGGAAAATAGTTGCAAACCACATACCAACAAAAACTAACATTTAAAATATATAAAGACCTCTTGAAACTTACCCACAAAAAAAATCTAATTAGAAGATGTTGACAAAAGACATGAAGAGATATTTCACCAAAAATGATATGCAGATGGCAAATAAACACATGGAAAATGTCCATTATTAGTTATTAGGAAATACTATTTAAAATGAGACATTATGCCCTGGCTGGTATGGCTTAGTGGTTGAGTGCTGGCCTGAGAATCAGAGGGTTGCAGGTTCGATTCCCAGTCAGGGCGCGCACCCTGGGTTGCCATTTGATCCCTGGCTGAGTAGTGTGCAGGAGGCAAAGGATCAGTATTTCTTTCATATTGATCTTTCTCTCTCTCTATCTCCCTCCCTCTTGCTCTCTTTCTCCAAAATCAATAAACATATCCTTGGGTGAGAATTAAAAAAAAAAAAAAAAAGACATTGCCACACACCTATTTTTAAAAAAATGGTAGAAATGCAGAGAAACTGGACAACTCATACACTGCAGGTGTAAATGGTATATATTCCCAGGAAAGCAGTTTGGCAATTTCTTAGAAAACGAAATATGCAACTGGAACACCACCCAGCACCTAGCATTTATACTCCAGGGCATTCACAGCATAAATAAAACCTCACGGTGAACAATAATTACAGCAAAGGAGAACAGTTAGCCGTAGCCCAAGGTTAAGGAGGGGTGGGGGCGGGAAGGTGAGTACGGCTACAGAGGGCAACAGGGGGACCCTTGGGCTGGCGGGAAAGCCGGGTGCTGACCGCACCCGAGCCGGCAGCACAGCCGTGAGAGAGTGCTGCAGCTGTGCAGGACTTCAGCGTTAGGGGACAGGGGGCAAAAGGGACATAGGTACTCCAAAAACCGCATGAGAATCTACAATATTTTTTTTTTACTCTCAAAATTATAAGCTTAATTTAAAAATACTGTTAGGATTTCTTAAGAATTTATCATTCTAAGGTGCTACTAACATATTACATTTGTAGTACATTACATGTTTGAGTCGCAGACTATACATTTATTCCTGTGTTTCTAAGAAAGACTAATGACCAGGGCCAGGCTCCTAGACATCTACCGTCAAGGCGAATTCAAGCGGACGATAACGATGGAAGAGGAAATAACTCAGGCATGTTCACTGATGCTTATTTCCCGCTCCTGACGTTTCTCCCCCTCTCTCAGGACTGAGACTGTTCTAGACCTAACAGTTCAATCTGATGATTTTGAGGCTGCAATGTTAACAAAACCTGCTTAAAAGAAGGGAGGGAAATAAGGAGGAGGATAAAACCATCATTTTTACCCTTAAACTTGCAAATTTCTATTAAAAATAGCTATGAAGCAAGTAGAGAAGCATTTAGATAAAAAAGCAATTAAAATTATACCCTCAATCCTTGTTCAAACAAACAAAACAAAAAATCCAAGCTACCACAACCAGAGGCACAAAACCTATCAAAAGCTGCTAAATTATTAATCAGTCCAATACCTATAAACCTACAATGAAACTTTACAAAGTCAGTGTCTCAATAGTTAGGCAACATGGGTACCATGGAATCTACGTCAATACCCTTTCTGTATTTCTAAAGATACATTAACCAAACAGACTAATAAAGTAATAAAAGAGCCTCCCTTTCCTGTAAGCAGCTCCACGTTACACTGTTGCAAAATACTGTTTCCATGTGGAAGTCCAGTCCCTCACAGCCCTGGCCAAGGAATAAATTCAAAGGTCAGAAAGATATTTTTGTGTATAATGCCTACATGTTCCTCTACTTCAGGGCACCAAAAATTTTCAAAGTTAAAAATGGGGGGATGCCCAATAAATCAATAAAGATGATGTATTAGTCACCAGATGCTTACTAACAGAACTATCCCTGATACAGATTTTAAAGTTCATTTTTAGCAATTCTACTTAAAGCCTTGAAATCTGACCTGGGAACAGATTGTAGCCACTCATTTCTGTTACAGTGAATTACTTGATGATAGAATCATCCTTTTCTAAGAACAAAAAGAAAAGCTAAACACGGAGCTAGTAAAAGAGCAAGTACTGGGAGGCATGATCTCAGAGAGGGAGGATGAGTGTGGCCAGCTCTGCTTTCCCCTCAAGGTGTTCTCCAGGATGCAGGCAAAAACTCCGAGGTGAGTAAGTTGAGCATGGCTTTGGGGTCTTACAAAAGGAAAACACGTTTCAGGGTACACCGGAGCAGAGTGATACTCGTGGACCCTTGTGGCTTCCGGCAGAACTGGGGTGAACCGTTACTGACCAGGCCTTACAAAGGCAGAAGCCCAAATCTGAATCAGCTCAATTCCTGCCTGAACAAAGATGATCTGCCCCCCTGTGACGTGCCTGCCAGAAGCTGAAGTCAACTCTGCAGGAAAAAAATGCCATCCAGAACCTCAAAATATCTCAGAGTTTTATCACAAGCAATGACTAGCAGTCGATCAAAAATACCAGGACAGGGGCAGACAAGACCAGAGAACAATGGAGTGACAAATCTGAAGTAGTGGAAAAAAGCATTGCCAACGTTAGACTCAGCAAAAATATCCTTCAAAACTGGAGGCCCAATTAAGAGGCTTCAGAAAATGTTTACCAGCTCATCCATTTCCGTGTTGCACAACCTGGACTGTCGACCACGTCACAATTTTGTGACCTCTACAACAGAGATGACAGTGGTCCCCTCTCCGCTCCATGGAGTGCTATTGTATTAAACGACACAACACATAATTACAAAAAAAAATCACCATTGCTATCCTAGGAATATACCCTTCCTCAAAGATGACAAAGATCACAAGAACAAAATCTTGTCTCAAAACAACACTGACCACAGTGCTAAAAACAAAAGCACCAAATTACCCACCATAGTACATCGATACATGAATTGATATGTGGCCTTTCAGATGAAGATCTAGATACGCGTTTATTGATAGAGAAACATTTTTGTAGCTTAGTGCATGAAAAAAGGCAAGTAACAGAATTATCATGATCCCATTTATAAATAAATGGAGATAAATCTAAGTCTATACATACTCACAGAAGCTTCTACTATAGTCTTTTATTCATTTTTTTAAGTTCTCAAGCTTACTTAATGACTCAAAGATGCAGTAGCCACTTGTATGTCATCCAGTTTTAAATATGGGCCTTAATAAATGCACAACCTTATAAATATTAAAAACAGACCTACAGAATTACTAACATTCAGTTCAGATATTTTCAAACTTACATCTTTATTCTTGGTAACAACATTGCTAAATAATGACTTTCCGATGACACCATTATTTCTCTTCTGGCTTAATCGGAGACCAAAGAGAGTTCGAACTTCATTTTCATCTGGACTGTAAGACTGGTCCATCTACAATACAGATACAGAGAGTTAAAAGTATAATATACCTACATCCTTCAAAAACTGTCATTTACACACAAAGGATTTCTTTGTAAGCAAGGGTATATGGACTTTTTTCCCAATTTAAGCATACATAAGATCAATTCAGTATGGGTAAGAAAGGCCAGGCACCAATATTTTGAGCCAAAAAATTTTAGTTTTACAACTCTACAGGGTATTACGGGTTTCACGATTTTTATGTAACATATTAAAACCAATGATTCCAGTGAGTGCATTTTTGGTTGCATTAACTGAAAGTACTATCTATATAATCCTTCTGAAAGATCAAGTAGATAGAACAAAATCTGCTAGTAAACGGGCAGTGGCTCAAAAATTAAATTCTAATTTCCCCTTTTTTCCTGAAACTCTGTAAAATATCTAGCTAACACTTGAACTACAAGTTAAGAAGAAGCTAAAAGGGGGAAAACATGACTGGTTTTGTCGTCTTTGCTGCTTGAAAGGGAGTTCGTCATTTATTGCTTTCTTTCTCTCCTAAATGTTGAAAAGACATTAAGACATGGAAATAACCTGTGTTAAGACCAGTTTCTCCCTTGGTATTTTTCTAAATCTGACAGCATTTCTTCATTTATCCTTTGGATGATCTTTGACTTAAAAGCACTAATGTCTGTAACTTACAAGCAGATCCTCATGTTAATTCCGCCTATTTTGCATTTACCTGAATTCTAACATGTTCCTTTTTCCTTTGTACGACACAATTTTTAATCCTGGGATGTGCCTTCCTATTAGCTGATATCAAAAGAAACCTGTCATTAGCCAGGAGGAACTAAGTTGTTCCACGGTTGTCACTATGTTTCCACACGCAAACCTAGCCAAATTCTCTAAGCACTGAGGAAGCTCCGGTCAACTTTCTACACTTTTGAATGTGAAACTGTCAGGTGCTGACGAGGTCGTGATGAGGAAGGAGCTCAGGGTCTGCAAAATGTTGTCTGTGCTGCTGCCTGTAACTGCTGGCGGCCACAGGTGCTTAATACACTTAACATCAGAGGCATGATCAGGAAACTGGGAAGCACAGCGGCAGCTAACTGAATGACTTAACTTGTCAAGTAGCTTAGGAGAAAAAGTATGTTTATTTAAAGTGGTATTTGTTTCTTCTTTCCTCAAAAAGGCTGATGTGGAACCTACAGTGAACCATACAATTACTGGTATCTTACAATGAAGGATAAGTACTCAATAACATCTGTTACAGGGGCTGGGATTCCACAGATTTTCTGACATCAGTACTTCCTGAAAAACAGCATTACGAATTTTTACTTTCAACTCAATTAACTCTTTGCTTTATCAATGTGAAATCCTCGACCATAGGCTAGTTTCCCTATGCCTAAAAGCTTGCAAAAATTATTAAGAAAATAACCTCAACAACCTATTAGTAAAATAAGCCGAGTATGGAGAGACAGTTCATAAAAAGAAAGTAAAAAAATACTCTTAAACGTGGAAAGATGTTCACCCCACTATAGTGAAAAAAATAAAATTACAATGAGATGGCATTTTCCACTATCTTACTGCTAAGATGAAAAAGTTTAAGAACGTAAGGCTGGCAATGGCATCACGAGATAGGCAAACTTCACACATTCCCATTAAAACATAAAGCGTCTTATACGATTCCTAAGATCATCCGATTTACAACCCATCACAATTTCACAGCTACGGCTCCTTTCCTAGGTCGCTGGGTGCAGGGGTTGCGCAGCAGCTAAAGACTGGCGACTGCGCAGATAGGATTCGCAGACTCGGGACAAAATTCCGAGATGGTGAAGCACCGTGTATTTGTGTCAGCGAGGGAAAAAAGGAAAGGAGGAAAACGCAAGTATTTCCTAAACATGTATTTCAGGAAAGATAAGCAAAAAATGTTAAATTTTAGGTACTTCTAAAAAAGGCAACTGTGGTAGAAGGTAAGGATGAGAAGACTTTTTTCAAACGGTCCCTAATACCTTTTGAATAGAAAACCATGTAAATATACCAATTATTTTTAAAATCTTAAAAATTCTTTATGAAGAGTAAGTAAGGTATCCTCTTCTTAAACCCAAAATCAACAATAAAAAATAATAAATTGAAGAATTAAGGACAAAGAAACTGCAGTAAACGGTGTCAGTGTAAAGGAAAGATTAAATGTGAGGGGAAAACAGACACAAAACAAGAGAGCAAATTACCCTTTCAGACATGAAAGTCACGTACCTGGAGAACACAGTAGCTCCCATTTTTCTTTTTAGAAAGTATTTTCAAAGCTTCTTCTTCATATCCTGGTGCAACAATTCCATCAGATACCTGTAAATAAATATTTTCCCTTTTAAGAAATTAGAGAACACCTCTTTAAAAATCTAGAGGTAATTATTTATCTCAAATAATGCAGCCACAATTACTGGTTTCTACCTCAAACACACAATGCTAACACAGCAGGTCCTCAAATAACATCATTTTGTTGATAAAATGCCAGAGGAAGTTAAACTCGTTTATATCAATTAATTGGTTTCCTTATACACAGTTTTGCTTATTTTGCTTAATGCCACAGAACCTATCTACGACGTTAAGTGAGCACTTACTATACTATATGTGGGAAATACAAGCCTATGCTAGAATACGACTTTTTTTTTTAACAGATTTTATTTATTTATTTTTGGAGAGAGGGGAATGGAGGGAGAAAGAGATGGAGAGAAACATCAGTGTGTGGTTGCCTCACACGCACCACCTACTGGGGGCCTGGCACACAACCCAGGCTGTGCCCTGACTGGGAATCAAGCTGACGACCCTAAGGTTCACAGCCTGCACTCAATCCACTGAGCCACACCAGCCAGAGCAGGATACAACTTTCTACAGCCGAACTCATCTCGTGTGCTGTCCCTTCAAGTTTTTGTTGTTCATTTCAGTTTTAACTAATATATAAATGATCTGCTCTAATACCCTGAGGAAGAAAAACAATTTCTTCCTATTCTGTTCACAGAGTGGTGTTTTGCGCTAGGAAGCCCGTGTTCTGGCTGCAGATGACAGTGGTCATGAGAGGAATCCCTAAAGCAACTAAGTACTGTCCAGCCACACGCCCCTCCAGGCTTCACTTCTACCCAGTTCTTCCTCTCTCAGCTATCTGAGCTACCTTTTCCTCCGTCTGTCTCCCTACTCCCAGCACCGCCCTCACTTTTCTGGGATGCTTGTTTGGTACTCAGCTGATGGAGATTAGTTTTTCAGAGTGGTTAATCAATTTTCCCTTTATACAATTTCTTTCATTACAGACTCATGAAGTAGTGTACAGTAAAGTAACAAATTTATACATGGTATAAGTATAAATATTATAGGCTATAGTTTCAATAAACACTGAACAGGTAAAGCTTTACTCAGTTACACATGGATCAATATACATAAACATCCACTAACCTCTCTGGAGATAATTTTGGCAGTAGGGACATCACATATATCAGACAATGCAATAAAGTCACCAAATGAAGACATCCTATCAGCTCCTGAGAATAAAAATTAAAGAGGTATTTATGACAAATTAGAAAAAGATGGTGTTTAAAAACCCCAATATGATCATAATCCATTTCTCTAAATGTTATTGTTTACACTAGATGTAAATAACAGATTAATTAGTCATTTAACTGAAATGCTCAGGGAGAAAGCATCCTTTAACTTTACCCTCTAGAGCAGCACTCGGCAAACTTTTTCTGTGACCGGTCTGAAGTACGTACTTTTAAGCTTTGTGGCCACGCAGTCTCTGCTGAGACCACTGAACTCTGGTTGTGGTTCTGAACCAGCCGCTGACACCACATGGACAAAGGTCGTGAACCTGCCCCAGTCGAACCATTTGTAACACAGGCAGCGGGCTGGGTCCTGCCTGTGAGCCACAGTTCGCTAAGCCATTACGGAAGGTGAACTACAACATCAGGCTTCTCAGTGATCTTCCACGAATGTTGTAACAACATTCACAGGTTATTAAACTCACAAACTAGGTATCTGTGAAAATTCTAAGAAAATTCAGTGTAGCCAGAATAACCATACGATTTTAGTCATATATTAAGCAATTCAAATGCATTCCACAGCCTAATCTGAAAGTACATGTACCAGATGCCAACTATGCTTCCATGCATTACATTAAAATACCAACACACTTTTATAAACAAACTTATTTTAAGGCATTCATACAATCATTCAAAAGTATCAGTATAAAAACAGGCCCTGGCTGGTGTGGCTCAGTGGATTAAACGCTGGCCTGTGAACCAAAGGGGTTACCAGTTTGATTCCCAGTCAGGGCACATGCCTGGGTTGCGGGACAGGTCCCTGGTGGGGCTGCACAAGAGGCAACCACACACTGATGTTACTTTCTCCCTCCCTTCCCCTCTGTCTAAAATAAATACAATCTTTTAAAAAAAGCATTAATAAAAATACACATTAAAGGTAATTTGAAATCTTATAATGAATAAAGCTATTACTATTTTATTCTACTTAGGATAAAATATTGCCTTATGTATTTAAAAAAACCTGTTGTTGTTCTGACCTCTCGCTCGAGCGTATGCAGTTGATAAGGGCGTGAGGGTCTCGTACATGTCGTAGACCATGCAGACTTTGGCCTCATCTTCACTGAGTGGAATTCCAACCGCAGCACCTGACAGAGAAAACCACAGAATAAACCAAAAACCTCAAGTTATTTCCTGTCAACTCCTAAATTAAGGCAGCGTTTTTCTTAACATTGTCTATGCAGCATAATTTCTAGTGCCTGTGCCAAATTAAACAAAAATCTGGCCAGATAACTGAACATCAAAACTACAGTTGCAGGGGAGGGGTGGGGGAGAGAACCTCCCCTCTCTGGCCTCTGAAAACAAAGCCACATGTCTGAACTTGGCCAGCACCAAGCATGTGAACGAAGCCAGTTTACTTCATTCCAGATTCTGCATCCTGCTTCTTACTACACAATGCTTATTTCTTCCCTGCTCCTATTGTTCTAATATTGAATAAATATTTGAGAACTAATATGTTGGACTGTTCAACAGACTTGGTGATATAAGTTGTGCAGTTGACTTAAACATAACCCCCTTCCAAAAAAAACCCCAAAACCAAAATTTTAAAAAAACCCTCATACAATGGCTATGAAAAGGTACAGATAAAGTGTCCTGAGAACAACTTCTTTAGGTCTATCAGTTCCACTCTCAAACATGTGGGAAACTATTTGGTCACACCGCATTAAGCTATTCTACTTTTTTATTTTCTAAAACTTCATCTTTCCACTACAGAAAACTATTTCCTAATCTTTTTATTTCACAGTGTTACACAATGATGTATATGTAAATAATACCTATGTGTTATTTTATTATCAGATTTTATCATGTTGCGATATTCAAAGTGTTAAAAGACTTGAGAAATAGCAGTTTCAGACTTCACAGAATGTCTACATTTGCACAAGAACTCACAAATTTTTTAAAATGAAAAGGAAGTGCATTTGGAATAATTCCAGAGCGGTCCAGGGACCAACACTTACCTGCTGGGCTGACGTGCTTGAAAGAGGCAGCAGCTGGAATGCCTAAGGCTTCTTTGAGTTCCTTCACCAGCTGCCAGGCATTCAAAGCATCACACAAGTTAATAAACCCAGGGGCTCCATTTAGAACTACATATAAAAAAAATATGCAAACGTTACCAAGGTGGGTCAGTAAGGTCGGATATATGTACATTTCTTAAAACAGGCATTGAAACTGCACAAATACGTTTTAAGTGGAGAGGCAAAGAGATCTACGCCAACACACGGAACTGAGAAAAGTTAGAAGGTGCACACGCTCTGCCGCCGGACCGGATGCAGCCGCTCTAGGAACGGGGCACGAGCGATCAGCCGGGACGGGAGAAAGAACGACAAGACCAGTGGTGATCAGGGACCCGTGACGGAATGGAGCTAAGGTTATAATCAATATGGCAAATGCAGAGACAGTATAAAGTTTAAGCTGTAAACTGTTGATTTAAGAAATAATATTACACACTAAAGTGCCAAGAGCTGTGAGTAGGAGAGGAGGGGAAAAATGCACCGGAGTTTTCTTCTTTTACGACAGATGCAGTAGCTTCTGCATAAAGTTGGAATGCGGTTAAAAAGACTACGGTTCAGAGCTCTGCACTGCCTGTCTTCCTAACAATGGCAGGATTTTTTAGAAGTTAATGCCTCTGGTGAATACACATTTGTTAAGCTTAGCACATATAAAAATAATAGTGGGCCATTAACTAAAAACCAACTTATAAATAACTGCATTTCCTTTGTGTTATCTTATGTACTAGACACGTTTAAATATAAAACTGCCAAATATTTACTGAGTACCTGCTGAAATGTTGGGCATAGTTGTAAGTACTTGGGGTATTACCTATGAATAAAATAGGTGCCCCCCCCCAAAATGATTGTCTTCATGGAGCCCATGGGAGAAGCAGAGGAGAAACAAATAGGCAATAAAAAGTAAACAAGAAGAAGAAATGTTAGGTATTTATACAAATGAGTTGAAAACATGTGCACACAAAAACCTATACCAGAATGTTTTTAGCAGCTTATATTCCTAACTGCCAATAATTGTTCTCTCATTTTTTACGTCCTTCAATAGGTCAACGGCGATCCCGACTATGGTCCATCCATATACAACGGAACACTATTAAGTGATAAGAAATGAGCTCTCTCGCCACCAAAAGACATGGAGAAACCTTAAATGCATACTGCTAGTGAAAGAAGCCAGTGTGAAAGGGTTGTTTCAACCTTGTAACATTCTGGAAACAACAAAACTATGGAGAAAGCAAAAAGATCAGCAGTGGCAGGGGTTAGAGCAATGGAATGCAGGACATTTTCAGGTGGCGATATTACTGAGGTGACTACATGACATTATGCTTTTGCCGAAACCCACAGAATATAGGATAAAGGGTAAACCCTAACTGTGGACCTCAGTTAATAATAATGAATCAATACAGCTTCATTAAATGTAACAATTGCGCCTTACAAATGCAAGAATTAACAGGGAAAAGTGGGGAGGGGAAGTCTGGGGTCTGGGAACTCTACTTCTGATATTATTCTGTGAATCTAAACTGCTGGAAAAAATAGTACTTCAAAATAGAAACAGTTGCCTCAATGAAGTGCAAATTAAAAAGCTTTAGAAAATGAAAAATTTGGGGACTAAAAGTACATGAAGTATTTTTTTTTTTTTTTGCCACAGAATCTAAATGGGGAACCTATCAGTACAAGGAGGGGATGTCTGAGATGCAACAGCAGATAAGTCTGTTTTAAGAAATTCTGGGGTGCCTTCCACACCCTCCCTTCTCCCCAGGGCGCTCAGGCTCGCGCACGCACGCGCTTGCGCGCGCGCGCGCGCTCTCTCTCTCTCTCTCTCTCTCTCTCTCTCTTCAGTGCACATCTGAACCTCTCCTTCCTCTTTCATCTCTCAAGGCATGTAAAAAAAAAAAAAAAGAAAAGAAAAAATAAATTCTAGAAGTAAAATTCATGCAAAATGTCAGGTTTCTACTTATCCCTTCTATAAATTCTTAGGGAACATGGATACAGCAACGAACAACGTCAGACAAGGCTCCTGTTCTCGGGAGCGGACAACCTACGGGGAGAAGACAACACAAACATGCAGGAAAACGGAGTGACGTGACCAAGTGTGACCGGGCAGCTCCTTTGGCCTGGGTGGTCAGGGAAGGCTTCTCTGAGGTGGTGACATGTAAGGTGAGATCTGAACGTCAAAAACTGGGACTCTGAAGACCAGAGAGAAGCATTCTGGGTGATTTAGGTTTTAAAAAGATGACTGTAGTCAACAATAAAAAGGACGAAGAAAGTAAAGAGAGATCGGTTAGATTATTGCAGTCTGGGAGAGTTTTAGGGTGAACATGGAAGGGCTGGGTAGTCTTAGAAAATTTGTTTTTTATCTTATTTTTGTAAAAGATTTTATTTATTTTTAGAGAGAGGAAGGGAAGGAGAGAGAGGAAGAGAAACATGATTTGTGAGACAAACATTGGTAGGTTGCTTCTTGAACACCCCCAACTGGGGACCTGGCCTGCAACCCAGGCGTGTGCCCTGACCTTTCAGTTTGCAGGTGGGTGCTCAATCCACTGAGCCACACCAGCCGGGGCATGAAAAGAAAATCATTTCGAGGTAAGAGTAATAATAGTAGTTGAGCCACTAACTGTGAAGGGTAAATGAAAGAATACGTCAAGCTCTCCTCAAACCGCCCGCCCTGCAGCACACTCCTCTGCCTCGGCGGGTAAGAAGTGGCCTGGAGCGTCTGCGTCTTCCCCCACCATGCGCCACCTGGGGTGTTCCTCGCTTGCCTTCTCAGGCCATGAAGGGAGCTGCCCTTGCTCTGGCCCAGCACCAACCCTCCCCCCCCAACACCGGGGCCTCCAAGGCCTGCCCACCCCTCGCACCCCCAGTTTCCTCCTCTGCAGCCTGCACCCGCTCGCTCTCCCTTCTACCAGAGAGCTGGGCAAGCTCTAACAGCGCATCTTAAGAACAAAACAGAACAAAAAATGAACAATCCTTTTATAATTCTACAAATCCATGCAGGTCCTGACTAATTTCTCTGTTCAAAGCATTATCTCGATCACCGTTAACCTCACTTTCCTATTTCAGCCCTGTCAACTGGCCTTCCGGATCCGTCATTCCAAGGAAACTGCTTCTCTCAAAACCCCAAACCAAATAGTCACTGTCTGTTCTCAGCAGCAGTCCAACCATTCGAAACCACCCCTTTTCCAACCCAGGTTTTCCTCTGCTGGTTCCTCCACTGCTACCCCAGAGCCTGGTCCCGAACCTGTTCTATGAGACCCAGGCCACACCACCCTGCCCTGTGTCTTCAAAATCGCCTACAAGACAAACACATCCCACCTGCTATCTCCAACTCGCCCTCTCTCCAGAAGCCCAGACCATCTCCGTATTTTCTGCTCACAAGTCCACTGGACACCTCACACTTCAGGTGGCTACATAAGAGGTAAAATGTAATTTATCTTCTAAACATAAGCCACATAACAACACAGAGGAAGACACACGCACACCCACACACAGCAAACTGTGCCACAGAACAGTCAGCCTCTACCTGTGATGGGGAGCTTGGGCTGGAGTGTGTACAACTGGGCTGGAGTTTGGTGAGGGTTCATTCCGTACCTCAAGGGCATCTGAGAGATTCCTTTACCGTACTGCTTCCTGAAGTAATCTGAAATGGCTTCATCGTATTGTGCCGTGTGAGTGAAAGCCTGCAAAAAGTGGAAGTTGTGTGAGACACGGCAGCATTTCCCAAAGTGGGAACAAAACGGTTTTGTTTTGCAGATAGCCGACCACCCTCCTCCCCCACTCGGCACACGCGCCTGTGCGGGAAAGACACCCAACAACACGAAGCAGCATGGCAATGTGTCCCCATCCCAATCCGCTTTCCGTCTTTTTACCGGAATCCCTCTCTAGCACTTGGGCTCTTCATCTACAACAGAAGGATAACAGCCCCAAGCAGAGCCTCGGTGGATGCTACCACCTGGTGAGAACGGAGCACTGGGTGGCTTTGCAAACACTGCCCTAGATAAAACTGCACCCGACCTTCAAGGCCAGCTGGCGCCTGGTCTCCAAGGAGGTGTCTTTACTGCCAGAGCTCTGCATCTCCATGGACACGGCGGCGTAGTCCTGCGGCTCACACACCACGGTCACTCGACCGTGGTTTTTGGCTGCTGCTCTCAGCAGGGTTACTCCGCCTTCGAAAACCAAACGGTGATGTGTATTTTCATATCGGTTTATCCTCTTTCAAACACAGTCATTGTATACACACTTCTGCTGTAATTCTTGACTTTAAACAGTAAGGGAAAAAAACAACCCAGAAGAATCCCTACACCAAGAAATAGGTGAGAAAATACAGCTGAATTACAGTCACCCCAGAATACAATCTGAGAGTCCTACTCCCTCCATAGTGGCTTTCAAGGCCACATCTCATTTAAAATTTCACTAACGCTCTCCTCTGTCAGTCTTCAAAAAATGGTGTTTTCAACGTACCAATATCAATTTGTTCGACAGCCTCTTCAACAGTTACATCTGGAGAAGCCACTGTCTTCACAAAGGGATACAGGTTACAAACAACAACTCTAAAAGAAGAAGGTGCCTGTCATTAAAAGTCAACTTACGAGGTTTGCAGCTACGCAGGAAGAATAAGTCGCTATTAATACATGACCAAACCAATACATGACCCATCAAGATGTAAACTGTGAGCCTGACAGTTGAGATTCTAAAAAGTTGCGTTGAAAGTCACAACATCACCTGTTGCAGAACACACGTAAACAGAGTGGCTTAAGGGGACAGCTTTCAATACACATCGTTGATGCGTGGGTAAACCAGGCTGACTGTTTTACTATCGAGCCACCAAAAAAGCTGTTAAAATTTGAACAAAAAATTAACATAAATACAAGGCTACAGAGAGTGTCCTCATTTTGGAATGGTAACCATTCAATTTTAGATTCTATTTCCAATGGATTCTGTGCAATGATGGAAAGTGATGGATCATTCTAAGCATAGTATTTGTTTTGTCTTCAGAGAGGTCATGATATGCAAAGATAACAAAAGGTGAAAAGATTAAGAAACACAAATTGGCAGTTACAAAACAGCCATGGGATGTAAAAGTCCAGCAAAGGAAATATGTATATATTTCATATATATCTTGGCAGTCAATAACATTCTAACAACTATGTATGGTGTCAGATGGGTACGAGATTTATCAGAATGATCACTCAGTGAATTATACAGTGTCTAATCACTGGGGTATATACCTGAAACTAATATAATATTGTCTTAAATTTTAAAAAATGGAAGGCCAAAAGAGTAATTTAAAATACATAACTAACCTAAAATTAACAACCAGTGAGGCAGAATTCCACTCTGAGGATTTCAACGTGAGCAGCTCTGTGAGCAGGTCGCCCAGTGAAATAAGCTTAACTGAGAAAACTGACAAAGAAGGGAAGAGAAGGGGAACACTTCCCCCTGCCTATTACTCTAACACCAACGCCAGACAGAACGTCACAAGAAAAGGACAGACCAGTATCTCTCACAAATACTGACTCAAAAATCCTCAACAAAATCCTAGCAAACTGAATCCAGCAAAATACAAAAAGAGGTACATATCATAGCCAAGCATGGTTTATCCCAGGCATGTATGGTTGGCTTAACATCTAAAAATCAGCTAATTAACAGACCATGTGAATAACATAAGGGATAAAAACCACTGATCATTTAAATCGATGCACAAAAGGCATTTGTCAAAACTGAACATTCATTCATGATAAAAAAAAACATTCAATATCCCTGGGTGGTGTGGCTCAGTGGACTGAGTGCTGGCCTAGGGACTGAAAGATCGCTGGTTCAATTCCCGGTCGGGCACATGCCTGGGTCTGTGGGCCAGGCCCCCAGGTGGGAGCATGTGAGAGGATTTAGCTCTCAATTAACCATGTTTCTCTTCCTCTCTTTCTCTCTCTGTTCCCTTCTCTGAAAATAAATTTAAAAAAATTTTTGAAAATGATTAGTATACGATAGTAAAAAAAACGGTAAGAAGAGAACTTGCTTAACCTAATAAACAGTATTTAAGCAACCTTGTGTCCCCAAGAACTGTTTGCAAAGACAACAGGAAAGCAGATATTATGACTCCTAGACCGATGGTTTTGGGACTGAAAACTAGAAACATCATTTAGAATTAGTGTCACCACGTCAGCTTGTCTGCACCAACAGAAATACCTTCCTTCTTTTGATGTAACTGTCTCTTTCCCTTTCTTGTCTCCTAATCAAAATGGTTTTTATGTTTCTGCCTGACTCAGTGTTTTCTCAACAGCTAATCTTTTTTGATCATAAATAAATGCTTGTTGCCTCTCAAAAAAACCCCACAAAAATTAAAACAAAAACAAAAACAAAAAAAACCCCACCTCAAAACCTGAAGTAACCCATTCTTGTTACCGATGTTATAACAAGGATGAAATCTGAAACATGCTAGGAAGGCTGTCATAAAGGACCACATGTTGTTGGATTCCACTGATATGACATGTGTGGTGTGGGTAAACATTACAGACAGAAATATACCAGCGGTTGGCTAGGGCTAAAGGGTGTTGGGGAAATGCTAACGGGTATTTTTTGGGGTGAGGGAGGTGATAAATATGTGCTAATATTAACCATGGTGATGGCTGCACAACTCTGAATATACTAAAAACTACTGAGTTGTATACTTTAAATTGGGGAATCGTAGGGTATGCGAATTGTTTCCAAATAAAGCTGTTCTATATGAAACAGTGAATAACTTTATGCAAATAACTAAGTGGTTTGTATATATGAACCTTCAGATCACAACTTCCTGAAAAAGCAAAGGTTGTTTTTAGTTTAAGTATACATTTTAGTAACATACTTGGCAAAACCAAAATGCTAACACATGTACAACATCACACAGAAGGTACTCAAATGTTTGTAGTCAACAGTCGAAGTTAAACCTAATGGTAATCTCTTTTTTAAAAATCTTATTTGTATTGGTTTCCGGTGCACAGGTTAGTGGTTAGACAATCATATACTTTACAGGGTGTTCCCCTTGATCAAAATGGGCAACAGTCTTCACCCTTGTTCCTGTTTTAAAAATTCAACTTTGAGTTTTTACCTTATGAGACTGAAATCAAGTCTGGCCATGTCAGTGTCATCTTCTGGGGTGTTACGAGCCAAGATTCCTAATTTAACAAAGTTAAAATATTAGTTCAAAAAACAAGTCAGAAGATGGTACTTCTTTCCACTGTAGTCCCATCCATCAAGTTGAAGTCTTTCACACAGACTAATTAGGAATACCAAACATGTAGCTAAAAACAAGATTAGCAGGCAAATTTCAAACTTTTTAAAATCAGTTTCTGATTCCCGTTTTCGTAACAAAATGTAAAAGAAATTTTCACATAACTTTTGCCAGTTCCATAAAGCAATGTGCTCCCATAAGTAAATAGTTTACCTAATTCTTTGCCTTACAGTGTTTCATTTTGCCAAATTTTACCATGACTGGTCAATTAGCGATATACTTATTTTTCACCATTTTTGATTGATATGCATTTTGTTGTCTCAGATGAATGAACAAAGTAGAGCACTTTGAAAAAGAATTATTTTGAAAGTCAATTATATGGTCATGCTGTTTGCCAAGTTTGAATCATGATAAAATCTTTTCAAACATAAAATCTAAATATTCTTATTAACTCCAGCAAGAGCTATCGCTCTAAATTAATTCTCAGGTCAGTGCTAATATAATATCAAGCAGACAAAAACAACCTGAATTCATTGCATATAAAGCAAGTTCTAAAGTTAAACAAGTTCTAACATATTATGAACTTTGGCAGCAAATGTAACAAAATCTATATAGTCCCACAGGTTTTTTTTTTTTTTTTTTTTTTTTGAGATCATGGGCTGCCTTTTTCCTTGTTTATTCTAAAAAGTAATCAAATATTCCTGAAAACTAGTGATTATTTTAAATTGAAGGTACCAGCCACTTACCAGCATGCACTGCAGGATGCAAGGTTTTCACACGCCCCCCTAACATTTCAGGAAACCCTGTCAGCTCAGAGACATCTCTGAAAATAGATACACAGAACATCGCTACTTTTTCTGCTTATAAAAAAAAAACACTAGAGGAAACACTTCAACGCGTTAAACAGAATTACCATTTTTACTACCTTCTCTAGTATTTTTCACCTTGTTCAAATTTTTTACAATGAACATATGTTGCTTTTATTGTACAAAGAAAAAAATAAAACATTTTGCTAACTCCATTTGACCAACAGCTCACAGTTGCAATGTAAATGGACAAATTGGTGACATTAAAGTTTCCAATTCAAAATTCTCTTCCCTGGAATTCAAAAAACAAAATCCAGTTTCTCTAACTGAGGATAACAGCTAAAAAGAGAAAAGGCAGATCTATACTTAGAATTAACCAACATTTGGAGTATTTAAAAAGCTTGGTGCTCCTTTATCTTTAAAAATTTGCCCGTAACAACTGCCCTCTTCAGAACAGAATGCTCACTGATACATACTCACCAATTAAAATCGCATCAGTTTACCTCACATGTCAAGGTTAATTTCCTAGCCTAAAATCTTGGCTCCTCGTCTTGTAGCTGTTAGTTGTGTGATCTTGGGCTACTGACTTCTTCGGGCCCCGATTTCTTTATTTATTAAGTGGGATAGTACTACCTATACCACAGGAGGCATACACAAGGCCCTGGGGCGCTCTGGCCCAGCACTTTGGTTCCGTCCAGTGGTAGCACAAAGCTCATTTCCCCGAGTTAAGGAGTAGTTACATTTATACAGTCCTAACATTACATTCAGCCCTTTGAAAGCAACCTGGAGGCTGATGTGCCCCCCCCATAAAAATGAGTTTGACACCCCTGATACACCAAGAAATTGGAGTATTACATGAGTTAATATACCTACATTTAAAAGTGTGAACAATCTCCCTTTAATGGAAAACACATTTACGTTCCCAAGTTTTAAAAAAAGACATCACCATTACGGGGCTAAGTGAGGTGTGGACAGAGGTACAGATGGAACAAAACCAAAGAGGCGATAAACACTTAAACTGGAGAATACACAGGCAACATGTGGGCTCATTATACTTTTCTGTCTCCGTTTACATCTGAAATGTTTCCACAGTACAAAATTTGGTGGAGGGGGGGCGGGGGAGTGAAGAGGCTACAGAAGAGGATCTTAATTTGAAGGGTCCAACTATAAAACAACCCACCACAGGACAATGGAGAGAGAGAGCACAGTTGGAGCTTTGGAGTCTCTTGGCCCCGCCTTCCAAGATCCCTACAACGTGGTTACACAAAGCACATCAGAGAGGCGCCGGAAAAAGACTGCATTTATTTAAACACTAAAGCATTCCTGCCAATGAACTTATTAAACTGAAGGAAGCTGGGTACGGCTCTCACAGGTGGGGCAGGCTTAGGGATGAAAAAGGTGACACTCTATGTGCACATGGATCTAGAGAGCATGCAGTAAAATTTTCCACATGACAGCAAAAGCAGACAGATCTTTCACTCCTTTTCTAAAATATATTTCAGGGATGGAGATGCCCTTCCTCTGAATTATTGCTTCAGTTTATTAGAGTTGTCCTACGGCCTTTTTCATTTTCTACATTTTCGGTGGTTACTCTATCTGCCACCAGAATGCCAGCTCTTTGATGTCAAGAACTGAAGCCCAATTTATCTTTTGCTCATTCCTTGTCCCCATCACTTAAGCCGGGTAATAAACAGCATGTGGATGAAAGAATAAATGATAAATGTGTGACTTCCTATAGTGACCAGAGATGCTAAGGGAAAAGAGGGGAACCTGAATCTTAATTTCAACAGTTTTATTAAAGAGCCAGTCAAAACAGATCACGTGAATCAAACCAAGTTTATGCTGCAAAAAACCCAACCCACCTACATTAATTTGTTATGAGTGGTTTGGAAGGGGGGCTCTGAAATGAGGACACCGGGGGTCCTAACCCCTAGCTCCACTCCCTGAACTTGAGCAGAAGTTATTAAGTGTCTCTGAGCCTGACTTTCCTCTGCTACAAGCAGCGTTACCAACCTCACAGCACCGTCGGCGGCAGTAGGTGTTTCACTCACGGTGCCTGCGCACTGCCTTCTGGTTAACGTGATCCTGCTACCTTCTTACGGGACTTCACTTAACAACTACGTTGCGCCTTACCTGACTGCCAGCCCGGCATCCCTGAGAGCTTTTGCAGTCCCTCCAGAAGCGATCAGATTCAAACCAACAGAAGTTAGGTTTCTGGCAAATTCCACAAGGCCGGTTTTGTCAGACACACTAAACAAGGCTGAAAGAGAAGGCGTTTTTCCTCCTCGGTCGCTGTACACCACAGTACGTTCTTGAAGGCCTGATGTGCGCGGGGGTGTGTTTCGGGGAGGACAGTCAAGGATCTCAACCCACCATCACTTCCGCCCACACTATCCAAACCCGGGGCGCTATTCTGACCCCAGGCGGCCGCATCACGGCGGGCGGGGGCCTTCAGGCCTGCAGCGCAGCGGCCCCTCCACTTCCCCACCCACCGCGCGCACGGCTGCCGCCGCCACCGCCGGGAGAGGACGCGGGTAGGAGGGGCACCGGCGGCAATGGCGCGGCTCCGCGAGGACGCACGAGGAGCTCACCGAGTTGGCCGGGCGCCATGGGTGCAGGCGGCGAGTCCGGGAAGAGTGGGGACAGCAGTGCACACGCCACGTGCAAGAGAAAGCGGAACGTCTGGAGAAGATCGCGGTCCGGAAGCCAGGCCCGGGCGGGTCACGTGACCTGCCGGCCCTACCCCGCGCCCCGCCCTGCTCAGTTTTGGACTCGAAATTGGAGCCTCCGGGCTGAGAGGGAAAGCGGTGTGGGGCCCCAGCTGACCTTCCTTGGCCCAGAGCACAAACTTGAAGGATCCCCGCCCCAATCTCACACTGCGGGCCTGACTTGTCCCGGTGCCCCACAATGTGGCTGACCCAGAGCCTCATTGAAACGCCTGTTTCCCAGGGCAGCTTGTCCCCAAAGGCTAGGTAAAAGTGTCAAAACCATTGAGAAACACAAGGAAAAGTTCGTGTAGTTCATAGAGCGGTGAAGGTAGACAGCATCTTGGCGATCACCTACCATCCTCCCGTTATAATGAAGCTAAAAATATAAAACGAAGACCTGAAGATTAAAAATTAAGTGACCGACTTCACAGTTTACATGGTAGATGCAAAACGAAGTCAGCATCAGAGTTCTCTAAGTAAAATAAACACCGTATTTTTAAGACTTAGAACCAAAATAACAGAAAAGAAAGTGTTTCTAATAATTTTAATTAATTACATGTGGTGACATATAAATAAAATATATTATCAAAATTAATTTTACTTTTAATGTATTTTTAATATGAGTATTAGAAAATTTAAAATTACGTATGTGGTTCTTACTATATTTCTACTTGACAGCACAGATCTCAACAGAATCCAAGAATTATTACATCAATTGCCAAGGCAAGGCACAGAATTCTTTAAAATGCTTTACACTTGATACTTTTTGAATGTATTCATATAGCAAGCTTCAAGTATAAATTGCAAATTTTAGGAATTATCTAAAATTAGAAATGTGGTATATTTGATTTTGCCAGAACTCTTACAAGTTCCAGAGGCTTAGGGTGGATTTTACAGAATGTAGTTTCCATGAATTCATGATTTTGGTGCCTGACCTTACAGAGGTATTCATATCTTTCTCCCATTTCTAAGATACTGAATAATATACAAGGACAAATGAAACTACAATCACATATCTTTGGACAAGAAATGTAAGTTCCGACTCTAAAATCCTTGATTTTGAGTTGTATGATATGGTATGTTTCTAACAGCAGGAAATGCAAAATTAATACTTGATTTTCAAAATATAATGATCATTTTTGCCCTGGCTGGTGTGGCTCAGTTGGTTGGAGCATCATCCCATAACTGAAAGGTTGCGGTTCAACTCCTGGTCAGGGTGCTTGCCTAGGTTGCTGGTTCAATCCCAGCTCCTAGCACAAGTGATCCCAGGTCCTGCCTGGTGTTTACCTTCTGAGATCCACTGCACACGGAGGGCAATCTATGCTTCTCTCTTATATTGATGTGTTTTTCTCTCTCCCTCTCTCTAAAAAGCATGAAAAAATGTTCTCGGGTAAGAAAACAATAAATAAAAATAAATTATAATTATCATGTTCAAAAAAACAAATAGAACACAACCTGATGTAAACTCTCCTCATGTTCTCATGGAGGACCCTGAGGAAGTGGGTGAACTCTGCTTTTCCCATCATGCTCAGCAGCAGAAAAGTGACCACCTTAGAAACTGTTGTTTTATTTCAGGGCTGCTTGCCAGTGTGTCATTTTTTAAATTTAGAAATAAAACAGTTGCATATATACATAGATTTTAAAATATACATGTTGGCTTAATACCTGGATAATGTCATATTTTAGGATTTTCATAAAAATTGTATCTGAATTAATTTTTAAAGGAAATCATTTATATGGATTTATATTTATTTGTATAAGTTCTTTCAACAACATATGTTACACTGACTTCTAGCAATGGGTAATGCTCATTACAAATGTATCGCTGTGGCAATGTCTCTGGGACATTATAAATATATAGCTAACAATTATATATCACTAGATGCTGCATGCTGTTCTCTATGCTTTATAAAGATGAACTCATTAAATCAGGTGTACTTTCTCAGACTTTATTCATAAAAATCAAATCTTTAATATTATATTACTGTATTTTCAGAACTTGAAATCAATATCTTGTGGTTAGAGAGAAAAAGGTCGGTGTACAAGATTGAAATGAAATCTTCAGTCTGATACTAGGAAGAGTTCCATATAAAAATCAATACCAAAAGAAAAATATTTTTGATCACTTGGAACAATAAGAGCGTAATCAAACACTTTAATGTTTTTCTTGGAACAAAAAATGTGTAGCTCTCCAAGAAGAGAAAAAAAAAAAGACTCCATATGCTCAGTTAGCACATGAGACACAATTGTCATCTGTCATATGTCTCCTCCACCCCTCCAACCTCCACCAAATTCTAGTTTAGGATTAAGATTAAATATCAGACCCAAGAGACCACACACTGCATGAATGTGCATGACAAAAAATTTCCAAGCAGCAGAATCATTTCAGAAAAGCATAAATATAACTTATTATCACTTTTCTGCCATTAAATGTTACAGGGATGGTGACTGTAAATAAATACAATTTTTAAGTTTAAGTTTTGTGAAACCCAAATCATAATCTATTTGGGCTCTTTGGTGCTGGGTTTTCAATAGGCATTTAAGAATGTCTCCTTTATTTGTTTTTGCTGTTGGTGTTGTGGATTTCTTTTGTTTTGGGAGTACCATTGATTCAGCATGGACATAATAGCAAGAGAGTACAGGGCAAGGATGGGTCCTTGAAATACAGTCGTCCCTTGCTACATTGAGGTTCACTTATGGCGGCTTCACTTATCTTATGTTTTTTAAAACCTGCAATACAGTGAAGCCACCATAAGTGAACCATGATACAGCAAGGGACGATTGTATACTTCACTGGTGAGTACCCGTGTAGAATTTTATATGTTGTTAAAATTACGTAGGTTTAAGAGTGTAGAAAGTGTTTAAGAGCATATGAAGTGTTTATAAGAGTGTGGGAAAGATTTATAAAGCCTTAAAATATATTTAATAATAAAATAAATATAACACCGCTACTTCGCGAATTTTCACCTATTGCGTGGGTCTCTGGAACGTAACTCCTGCGATAGGTGAGGGGTTATTGTAACATAATAAAAAATAAGCATGATTTTTGTGCTCAAGAAGAACTTTTAACTTGTCTAAAAGTGAAAGGAATCTAGAAAAGGCTTTGTTTAAATAACATTATTAGTTTTTATTTTTAACGATAAAGCAAACTAGAAAGGGGTCAGATGGTGTACGTGAAACAGAACGTAAATGTGAGTGAACCAAATGCTCAGGGCACAAATCATTCATAGGCTTGTTTCTCCCCATCCAAAATTCATGCTTGCTAAGGTATGAAGGACAAGGGACAGAAATGATTAAACGGAGGGCACTCAGGACATTTAAGCTTAAATAAGGCAGAGAAATGGAGAAGTTCAAGGAAGTGCAATTGCAGAATACTTAAACCATTTTCTACTTTGATTATTCTCTATAAATAATCATGGGTTCATGTTGTTGTTCTGCACAAAACATTAAGCATTATCAAAGAGTAAGGAAAGCAAAGATGATTTATTTCTAGACAGTGCTCCCAGAAGATACCACCACTAGGGAGCAGCAAAGGTTGTTCCTTGGGTCATCAGCATCAACTAAGAATTTCAAGCAAAGATAGCCTACTTTGTTTGTAGATAACCAACCACTATGCTTTCCAGTTAATGAATTGCTCTTATCACTTATTTTCATTATAATGCAATGGCAGAAATTGCATTCTTTCTCCCATTTTTCAGATGCAGAATATGAAGACCTGTAGAAGCTCAAGGTGCTAAGAAGTAGTAAAGTTGAAATTGCATTTTCCGTTAGAAATTCCCTTAGGGAAATTGCATTTTCCCTAAAGTCTGTGCTCAGTTTAATGGGTATTGAGAGAGCTAAGAATAACAGACATCCTTCAAGGTGCATGAATTTCCTCCTAAAAGGAGCAATCACTGAATTTTTTAATTCTAAGGTGTACCATTGATTTTATATCAACTTTTTTATTGTTGAGTAGGAGAGCTTTAACACTCTGTATTAAAAGTTGCATTCCAGCCCTGGCTGGTGTAGCTCAGTGGATTGAATTTGGGCTGTGAATTAAAGGGTTGCCAGTTCGATTCCTGGTTGGGGCACATGCCTGGGTTGCAGGCTGGGTCCCCAGTGCAAGCTATATGAGAGGAAACCACACACTGATGTTTCTCTTCCTCTCTTTCTCCCTCCCTTCCCCCCTCTTTAAAAACAAGTAATAAAGTCTTTTTTAAAAAGTTGCGTTCCAATTTAAGAAAATGAAGATATAAAAAAGGAAGTATGTTGTAAACTTCAGGAAATATTGTGTAAAATAACTTAAGTTTACACATGGGTATGCATTCATATTTATGTTTGTGTGTGTTGATAATCTTTTATTATTTTTTAATTATATTTCATTGCTTATGGTATTACAGTTGTCCTGATTTTTCCCCCTCTGCCCCCTCCACCAAGCACCCCCTACTCCCTCAGGCAATCCCCTCACCATTGTTCATGTCTATGGATTGTACATATAAGTTCTTTGGCTACTCCATTTCCTATACTGTCCTTTACATCCCCATGCCTATTCTGTAAATACCTATTTTTACTTCTTAATCCCCTCACCTCTTCACCCATTCTCCCCCTTACCCATCCCATCTGGCAACCTTCCAGTAACTAACATTTTTCCTCTTACTTTCATGAGTCTCTATCTTTAACCTTTGGCCTTTTGATAATGATGGGTTTTGGTGTGGGCCTCTTCGAATCTATCATAATTGGGACTCTCTGCACTTCTGGACTTGCATGTCTATTTCCTTCACCAAATTAGGGAAGTTTTCTTTCATCATTTTTTTCAAATAGATTTCCAATTTTGCTCTTTCTCTTCTCCTTCTGGCACCCCTGTGATGTGAATCTTGGATCAATTGAAGTTGTGCCAGAGGCTGCTTACACTATCCTCATTTTTTTGGATTCTTGTTTTTCTGTATGCCTGTTTTTTGCTTCTGTATGTTCCAAATCATTGACTTAATTCTTGGCTTCCTCCAGCCTACTGTTGTTTCCCTATAAATTGTTCTTTATTTCAATTCGTGTATCCTTCATTTACAACTGGGTCTCTTCTATGCTGCTGAGGTCCTAAGTTCCTCAAGCATCTTTATAATCAGTGTTTTGTATTCTACATCTGATAGATTGCTTATCTCCATTTTGTTCAGTTCTTTTTCTGGAGTTTTGATCTGTTCTTTCATTTGAACCATATTTCTTTGTCTCCTCATTTTGACAACCTCCCTATGTTTGTTTCTATGTATTAAGTAAAGCTGCTTTGACTCCGTATCTTGGTAGTGTGGCCTAATGAAGTAGGTGTCCTGTAGGGTCCAGTGGCACAGCCTTCTCTGTCATCCAAGCAGGACACTCAAGGTGCACCCTTCATGTGGGCTGAGTACACCCACCTTTTGTAGATGAGCTTTGGTTGTTGTTGGCAGGTCTATGGGAGGGATCTACCCAGGCCAGTCAGCTGCAAGGACTGGCTGTGACCACTGATCACCAACCTCCATCCTCTGTGGAGGATGAGCTGTGCAAGGGCAGGGTAGTGGTGCTCTGACGTGGTCTGTAGCAGTCCACTAGGTGTGTTGGCCGTGGGGTTTCCCAGTTGGTGCAGGCCAAGGTCAGCCCCCACATGTGTTTGGCCTGGGGGCACCCTGCCTGAGCTGTAAAGCAATCTGAGGTGGCTGCTGGTTGTGCTGGGCTTAGAGATTCCCAGGTGAAGCCAAGCTGTGACTCTAATCTGGCTGCTGCTAGGGCTCACTGAAGCCAGCTGTTGCATGTTTGATAGGATTTAGGAGCCAAGACCAACCACTCTTGTAGAAAAGTGTGGAAAAGCAGCTTGCGTAGGCCCATGAGTTGGGTGGGGTCGAGCCTCTGTGGATCTCCAAGGTGGGTCACACTGTACCAGCCAGGTTGAGGGAGATTCAGATAAGGCACCAGCCTACTGGCTTCGTGGTTGAAGGGCTCAGCGGAGGGACAATGGTCTCTGCTCTCCCCAATGCCAGACACTTCAGTCTCCCCCTGTATACCACTGGTGCCCTTCAAGCTGACACCCTGGTGTTGGAGTTGAGAGGGAGCAAGTCTGAGTAGGTGAGTTCATGTGTGGGTTCCCCAAGAGGAACTGCTTAGGGTTGCAGCGGTCTCCTCCACCAAGTCAATTCCTGCTGGTTTCCGCAGTCAAAAATTGTGGGGGCTCATCTTCCTGGTGCTGGAATCCTGGGCCAGGGGCCTGGTGTGGGACTGGGACTCCTCGCTCCCGATGTATCCCTCCTGAATTTTTATCCATGTACGTGGGTGGGGGGGAGGGGGTTGGGGAGGCAGCCCATACTGAGTCTGTGCCCCTGCTACCAGTCTGGATGGAAATGGTTTCTTCAATTCTGTAGTTGTCAGACTTCCATTCAACTCTGACATTCCTGAGCGATAGTTGTTCTGTGTTGTAGTTGTAATTGTGATGTGATTGTGCTAAGAGGTGAGCCTTGTCTGCCTATGTTGCCATCTTGACTAGAAGCCCCTGTGTTGATATCTCTTACAGAAAGCAGTACAATGGTCTGTATTCTTCTTACTCTAGGTCCTGTCTTCCTAATGCTCCCTCTTCATGTTTCACACTCAAGTGCATTTATCTTGTACCTCATTGGCTCAGGGCCAGTTCTCATTTGAAATCTCAACATGGTGTTTACCAGATGACTTGTGATTCATTAGCAAAGTTAAGGAAGAATCCTATGGTTTCCTTGCCTTCTCAAAAGCATTTTTTTTTTTCCTTTAAAAAAGACAATACTCAATTTTAGGTCAGGTAGTAGTGGTGGTTGGTGTCAAAAGAGAAGACATTTTGCTGGAGGTGGGCCTTGCAACACAGCTCAGTAACAGTATGGTGGTGGGTGCCTTCTCCACCGTTACACTGCACCCTTACAAAATGCTACCTATTTCTTGTCTTAATATACTTCCATCCGCCAATGATGACCAAACAATTTTCTACACGCTTTGGCACCAGGGTTTTTGTAGGGCTGAGAAACCATGGGCTAATATCAAAATGAAAGAATTGGATTAGATCATTTGAAAGATGTATTCATTCAACAAACATTATAGAATACCTACATGTAACTTGCACTGGATTAGCATTAGGAACATTAAGAAAATAGTTTTCAAACCAAAAAAAAAAAAAAAATCTTTTCAATGACCTGGTAAAATCAAGACAGTGCCAACATTAAATGGAAAATGTGTCAGTAACTTGGCAGACGATCCTTCCTCTGGGCTTCCTCATGTAAGGAAATCAGAGTGAAGTATTGTTTAACAAATATTGCGTTGCCATTCTCTTGATGGCACACAGGAAGTTATTGTGCAGAAAATTGTGAAAATTGTTCAAAAGGTTTGTGGTGATCAGCCCCCAAAATTGTCCCCAAGGATGCCTGCCGTCTGATCTCCTTACACTTGTGTGGTCCCATCTCACACTGCAGAAGGATTGGTCTCTGTGACCTGAACCCACTGCAGAAGTGATGGGACAGCTTCCTCCTCGGATTCTTCCTTATCCCGCCTGCCTCTTTCTCACTAGCTCCGGAGAGGTTGGCAGCCATGGTGGTGTGGGGGCGTCCCATGGCGAGGCTGGAGGGCCGGGGAACTGAGACTCCAGCTGCAGTCCTGCCTTCAGATATTGACAGCCATGCTGGTGGTCTGGCTACAACTTCGCCAGAGACCCTGAGTCAGAAGCACCCTGGCAGGCCCCTGCCAGAAGCTGAGGTGACACGTTTATTGTTCTAAGGTGCTGTTTGAGGGAATAATGTATTATACTGTGTTGAAGTAACTTTCTAGGCCCAAGGTGGAGCCATGCCTGTGCCCTGGGCTGCTGCCTGGCAACCCTGGTGTAGAATAAGCGTGCTGGAAAAGAATGATCTGACTTGCTTGAACTAGTCTTCCTGAAATGTATGGATAGCTCACATTTACTTCAATGTTTAATATTAGAAGTGCTTAGGGTCTTTATTTAGAAGTTTGCTGATGTTTTTGTGACCAGAAATATGCTGTGGGACCAAAACTCTTGTTTGTATCAATTAGCCTGTGGTAAAATTGGTTCTTTATTAGTTGTTTCTGCAGCAGTCCCCATCTCCAAGAACTTCTGGATGAGGAGTTCTTCTTTCTCCTCCCCAAATGAGGTTGACTCTGAGGCCTCGGCCAATGGTATAGTTTCTATTTGTCTTTTCCTTGTTCTTTATTCTATCTCTTAAAAAAGCTCCCCACCTTCTACCCCATTTTGCAGTTCACCAGAAAGAGACTGTCCACTTCATGAAGTGTTAAAGTTTGTATATGTCACCTAAATTGTCTTTTAAAATCATTATAAACAGCTTTTGGAGACAGGGAGTGGGATTTGAAGCTGACTGCTAATGGCTGAGGGGGCAGTTAGACCTATAGGCAGGGCACCAGCAGAACCCTGAGAGTTCACTCTTCCTGTTGTGGTTACCGAGGGCTGTGGGTAAGTCACTCTGGATGAGCTCTGCTCCCATGCCTGCAGCTCTCCGATGCAAAGGGAACTTGAACTTAAAATATGCGTGTGTGTGTATATATATAAAAACACACACATAAAACATATACTATGTATATATAACATATAATATGTATATGTAACATATATATATATTGAACCCTGAGCTGCCAGGATAATAGGACCTGTAGTTTTCAGAAAGGTTCTGGGACCCTAGAAAGGACCCAAGGTAGTAATATTGAGAGTGTGCAATGCAATGCAATGTGTGGCAGCTGTTGGGAGACTGGCAAAGCCTCAAGGTAAGTCTGCAGCATAATCAGCTGGGGGATTTAGGGAAGTCAGTAAAGACAATAAATTTGAACTGTTTGACCATCAAAATCAAAGTGGGAATCAACATTTTTTCCATTCCCCCAAGAATCTAACCACTTTTTACGACCACCAATCTGGACAAGTAATTGTCACCTCCCTCCTGGGGTATTACAATAGCCTTCTAACTGTTCTAATTTCTTCTCTTGCTCCCTACAGTCTATTCTCAACAGAGTAGCCAGGCACAAAAATCCTTTTAAAGGCATATGCAATCATGATTCAGCTCTGCTCTGAAACTTCCAATGGCGTCCCCTCTCACTCTGAGTCAAAGCCAAAGTACTGATACTCTACAGACCCTCTGCCATCTGGCCTTCGTTCCCTGTCCTCCTCCGTTACTCCCCCTCTTGCTTGCTTCGCTGCAGCCCCGTGGAATCAAGGCTGCTTCTTCAACATCCCAGGCATGCATCCGCCTTCTGGCTTTACTCCCTGATCAACCTCACATCTTTCCTCATTGTCAGCTTTTTGGAGAGGCCACCCCTGACCACACTTTTCATTCAACTCAGTATAAGTTTACTGACCGCTCACTCTGTGCCACACGCTGCTGCAGAGACTTGGGTTATAACAGTGCATTATACAGATACAAACTCCTGCCCCCATGGAGTAAGGGGAGTCAGATAATAAGCAATCCCTACACCATAGACATAAATTTGACCCTAACTCTAGTGGGGAAAAAAGTAGAACATACGATAAAGAGTCCAAACCGATGCATTTCAGTGATCAGGGCAGGCCTCACCAAGAGCATGACATCTAAGGAAAAACTTGAGGGAGAAGATGGAGTTGGCTACTCAGGTGTTTACAAATCCTCTCCTCTTCTTCCCATGTTTTCTATCCCCTTTTCTGCACAATTTCCTCTATATTTAGCCTTACCACCATCTAATATACTGTCACTTTTATTTATAAGTGAGATGATTTTATTAACTTATTTTATCTCCCAAAATAAAATAATGGAAGAAAGAGCCTTGAAGCCTCTGAGAGAAGGCTTTCTCATTTGAAGGCATGTAAAGTGTTGCTTGAAAAAAAAAAAAATGATCTCCTTAAGAGAGAATAGACTTGGCAAAAACCAAGTACAAAATAGACTTGAGAGAACCTTCTGCTTTTGATATAGAACCTTGTTGGATTTAGTATAGGAAATCAATCAATAAGAATACCTGATAGAAGATAAGAATATTTTATGACATTCAACAAAGAATTTCTCTCTCTCTCTGTCTCACCTTTTGTCAGATAAAACAGGAAGCCCGACTCCTTAAATTCTCAGAGGGGAGTATGTTTTTTAAAGCCATAGAAAGACTATGGCACAGAAGTGCTGCAGGGGTTTTAACCTTCTTAGAACTGTTTTGATGACAGGGAATCAACTGTCCCCAGATAAGCCAATTAACTCAGAGTGAGTTAAATATAAGCCATGCATAGGTCAGCATCAGATAAAGCTCCAATTTATAACCCTTGGCAAAGCAAAGCTAACTTTTCTATACAAGAGAAGTCCTAGCTATTCACATTTTGGTAAATGGTTTATTAAAACTAAAGCATTCTGTAAAATTTTATGATCAGCGGCCTGTCTATCTTTCATTAATTATAAAATAAGTCACTGGCTGTCATTAGCCCCAGGTCTGATGTGTTTCTATAGCCCTCATACTATAATAAAGAATGCTAACAACCTAAGAAACTTGGGGGACACAATTGCAATTATTCTGGGGCTGATGGATTTGCGCTGCTTCATCCAGATTCTTACTAATCATTACATCTCTCTTGTGACTAATGGTACAGCATGAGTTTGTAAGACCAGCTTCATTATTTGGGGATCAGATATGGAGCTTTGGCTTCATTAACAAAGTAACTAACAAGCTGAGCTAATTGGTCACAAATCACAGTAAACTTACAAAATGATTATTTATGGTACACCAAATGTAAAATCTTAAAACCTATTTGTGACAAGCACAACATTTGGTTTATTTGTACAATTTAAAAGTAATAGAAATAACCAGTGTAATCAGGACTTCCGGCCAAGATGGAGGCGTAGCTGGACACACTGTGCCTCCTCTCACAACCAAGATTAAGGACAACAAAGATATAGAACCAAAAAAAAGAAAACCCAACCAGGACAGAGAGAAAATTGAATTTTGTGGGAGTCCAACAACAACGATTCACACAGACCGGTAGGAGGGGCGGAGTCCGAGGCTGGTGGAGTTGGTTTGTGGTGGGATAAGCTGCTGGGGGTTCCGGTCACGCAGTCACTCCAGGCGCACAGGTGGTGGCATTGCCGAACACGAGGAGGCCAAGCGGGGTGCACAAAGCGGCTGACCACGGACATACAATTGCGCACAGATAAACCAGGCAAAAATGGGCAGCAAGACAGACTGCATGACGCAGGGCCCCAGCGCTGGGAAGTGAAGCCTAAAAGCACCCATTGAAAATACTTGTGGGGGCTGAGGTGCCGGGAGGGAGTCCCAGCCTCACAGGAGAGTTCGTTGGGGAGACCCATGGGGTCCTGGAGCGTGTGCAGGCCCACACACCTAGGAATCAGCACCAGAAAGGCCCAATTTGATAGGGGAAAGATGCTGAAGGGACTGGAATCTGGGAAAGAGCACGGAGCAAGCGCCATTGTTTCCTCTCAGACCCTGCCCCCACATCCAGCATCACAACCCAGCAAATGGGCTGCCCTGCCCTGGTGAACGCCAAAGATTCTGCCCCTCACTACATAACAGCTGTGACCAGACAAAAAAACAGGGAAAAAAAAACCAAAAACAAAACCAAGGATGGCTCAAAAGGGAGAACAGATTGGGGCCCTGGAGCTAATTGATCTGAGTGACCAGGAGGTGGTCAACCTATCAGATGCAGAGCTCATAGCACTGGTAGCTAATCTATCAGAAGCACAGTTCAAAGCTCTGGTGATTAGGAAGCTCACAGAATTGGTTGATTTTGGTCACAAATTAGAGGAACAAATGGAGGCTACAATAAGTGAAATGAAGAAAAAACGCACAGGGAACCAATAGGGATGGGAGGAAAACTGGAACTCAAATCAATGGAGTGGAGCAGAAGGAAGAAAGAAACAACCAAACAGAAAACAAGGAAGAAACAAGAATTCAAAAAAATGAGGAGAGGCTTAGGAACCTCTAGGACATCTTTAAACATCCCAACATCCTAATTATAGGGGTACCAGAAGAGGAAGAAGAAGAGCAACAAATGAAAACTTATTTGAACAAATAATAAAGGAGAACTTCCCCAATCTGGCAAAGGAAATAGACTTCCAGGAAGTCCAGGAAGCTCAGAGAGTCCCAAAGAAGTTGGACCCAAGGAGGAACATACCAAGGCACATCATAATTACATTAGCCAAGATTAAAATGAAGGAGAGAGTTCTAGAAGCAGCAAAGGATAAAGGCAGAATCACTTACAAAGGAGTTCCCATCAGACTGTCAGCTGATTTCTCAAAAGAGAACTTCCAGGCAAGAAGGGGCTGGAAAGAAGTATTCCAAGTCATGAAAGTCAATGACCTACATCCAAGATTGCTCTATCCGGCAAATCTTTCATTTAGAATGGAAGGGAAGATAAAGCTCTTCTCAGATAAGGTCAAGTTAAAGGAGTTCATCCTCACCAAGCCCTTATTATATGAAATGTTAAAGGGACTTATCTAAGAAAAAGAAGATAAAAGATAGGACAGTAAAAAGACAGCAAACTCACAGATATTAACAACCACACCTAAAACAAAAGCAAACTAAGCAAACAGCTAGACCAGGAGCAGGAACATAGAAATGGAGATCACATGGAGGGTTTGAAGTAGGGGAGTGAGAGGAAGAGAGAGGGAGAAAAGGTACAGAGAATAAATAAGTAGCATTGACGGTGGGTAGAAAATAGACAGGGGGAGGGCAAGAATAGTGCGGGAAAAGTAGAAGCTAAAGAACTTATGAAACATGGACATGAACTAAAGGGGGAATGTGGGTGGGAGGGGGTGTGGAGGGTGGAGGGGAATGATGGGGGATAAATGGGACAACTGTAATAGCATAATCAATAAAATATAATTAAAAAATTAAAAGTAATAGAAATAATAAAAAGAATAGTGCATCATACTTCCAGGCATTAGGCTTCAAATACTGAACAATTTCTTAAAGGAATGTTTTGCAATCTTTTTGAATTCATAACCCCTATTTTAGTGGACATAAAATTCTCATGCTCCAATTGAAAATTATTGCTATAGTTTACTTATTCTCACTGCCAAAAAAATTATGAAGCTTTATTCAGTATAGTCAAATATAAAATAATGTTGTTTGCTTTTACAAACTACAAATGTACTTCCTGAAATGTCTGATAATGTTCTTTCTTGTTCTTCCCCTTCTGTCCATTTTATCTCTAACCAGACTCAGAATTGAAAGCATATGTCCTCTGATGTGATTTTCTACAAATGTATGCAAGTGTATATCTTCAAAATATAAAGATAATTTGCATACAAGTAAATAGCATGGATTAAAGTTTTTATTTTTAGTCAATATGTCAACAAAACCAGGGCAAACAAGAATATGAGACTAGTATATATGTTTTTTAAAAAGTAAAATGATAAAAAGAATTCTGAAATTAGATTGCTAGATGATATGTAAATCTAGCCAGTGTCCTTCATGCTAATAAACCATAACCTTCCATGTTAGCTTCTCTTTAGGCCCCAAATCATTTGCAGGTGATCAGGTTCTACAAGTTAAACGTTTAACTTCATATACCTTAGACCCTAACAGTAGTGATACTAAAAGATACCAGAATCATCTTTTCTCCAAATTTCTGGTAAACTTTCTTTTTTTAAAAAGACTTTATTTATTTACTTTTGGAGAGAGGGAAAGGGAGGGAGAAACAGAGACAAAACATTGATGTGTGAGGAAAACATCGATCGGTTGTCTCTTGCACACCCCCAATTGAGGACCTGGCCTGCAACCAGGCACGTGCCCTAACAGGTAATTGAACCTGCCACCTTTCGGTTTATGGGATGATGCTCTGAGCCACACCAGTCATGGCTCTGGTAATTTTTCTTAATACAACTTCTGTAAATGGGGGCGTACGATGCAACTAGTAAGTGAGGAAGTGGGGGGCAGTTTGGGGGCACACTTCTACAATGATTGTGTAGCATCACACTACCTTTCCTGGTCCATAGACCTCCCAAGATTTTTTTCCCTAGAATATTTGGGATATATCAGTTATCTTACTCCAACACTTGAGCGATCCTCTTGATTCCTGCCTTTTTTGGCTTTCCATTCTTCCTTATCTCATGTTGTTCTGCTTTGAGCATGATCACTGACTTTCGATGCTGTCAATGCTTACATATTCTGGAAAACAGACCTCCCGTAGTAACTGGATGCAGAGGGATGGATGAGCAGTGTGCTGTACTTCCCTTTATTACGTATCCCTTAATTCCTTACCTTGCTGCACTAGACTGTAGACATACATCTGACTCACCTGTTACGCTGGAAGTAAAGAGAACAATGACATGGAGAAAAATCTTAAACTCTATGTTACACATCATTATTCCTATTGCTCAAGAGAAAAGTTCCCAAAGGCTAGAACCTTGTTAAGGATTCCCTTTGTGGACACAACTCAGATTCTGTCCCCAGTCTCCTGCGCTTGATTCCACATTTCTCAGCAGTTGCTTTCTTGTCCATACCTACACTATGTGAACCTATAATTCTCTTCTGGAAAATCCACTGCTCTGTTCACAGGGCTGTGTTTGAGCTTCCTCTCCCATGTGATCTCTAGACATAGTAACCCATAGCTCGCTATTTCTGAATATTCAAGCAGCAATATCATCCCTGGAGGCTGCACCGTGAAGTGGAAGGTGGGCACTAGACCCCAGGTTGAACTCCTCCACTTCGTCTTTCCCACCCCTCCTCCAATGTTATATAAAGATATACTCTCTTTTTAGAAGACTCCAGTTATCAAATTTAATACATGCACATACACACTTCCCAAGGACAAAGGTGCTTTTAAGAGAAAGAAAAACCTTTAGCAAAATATAACAATTTGCCAGGGTTTCTGCTGACATATGTATAAGACTTTACATTTATTACCGAGTGGTAATCAATATTATTTAACATCATTTAAAAAATTATTTATTTATTTTCAGAGAGAGGGAAGGGAGGGAGAAAGAGAGGGACAGAAACATTAACATGAGAGAGAAACATCAGTTAGCTGCCTCTCACAAGCCCCCAACCAGGGACCTGGCCTGCAACCCAGGCATGTGTCCTGACTGGGAATTGAACCACAGGCTTTTGGTTCACAGGCCGGCAGTCAGTCCACTGAGCCATACCACCCAGGGCAACAGGCAACATTGTTTCTTTAAAACTGCTTTTTTCAGATACTCTCAAGCCAGTAGCCCTTGTTCCGCACCCTTTGGATAAACTTTGAAATGACCACATTTCTGAGAGCAAATTGGAGATGCTCCATTTCCCTTTTTTTAAGCAGAAGGAAGAGCCATAAAAGGGTTTATTTTCTTCATACCAAGTATCATTTTCTCACTCCTCAGTACTCAGCAGGAGACTTCTTCCACTTAAACTTACTCTGTTAGGCAAAATAGGGCAGAAAGTTCCTAAGCATTGTCATGAACCAAACTGTGCCCCTTCAAAATACCTGTTTCGGTCCTAAACCCCAGTACCTGTGAATGTGAACTTATTTTGAAATCAGGTCTTCCCTGATGTAATCAAGTTAAGATGAGATGATACTGAATTAGGGAGGGCCTTTATCCAATATGACTAGTGTCCTCATAATAAGAAGAGAAGAGGCAGACACACACACAGAGGGAAGGTGGCCAAGTGAGAGAGAGGAAATGGAGTTTGCTGTCACAAGCCAAGCAATGCCTAGGACAACCATAAGGTGGAAAAAGCAAGAAAGGATGCTCCCCTGGATCTGAGGGAGCATGGCCCTGCCAACACCTTAATTTTGGGCTTCTAGCCTCCAGAACTTTGGGAGAATACATTTCTGTTCTTCAGAGTCTCTCAATTTGTGGTGCTTTGTTATAGCAGCTCCAGCAAACTAATACAATCATCATTGTCACCATCGTTATAGGTACCATTAATGACATGTACTATGTGATATGCACTGTATTATTTGCTTGATTGATGTGTGTGCTCAATGAGAGTGTTAAGTTCTGGAGTCAAATTTTGGCCTACACTTACTGGTTTTTTTACCTAGAGCAAGTTATATAATAACTGTTACCTATTAGTTCCTCAAATCATTTTCATAGCCTTGAAAAGCAGATATTAATATTTCCATGTAAAGTAGAACCTTCTGCAGCACAGAGAAATTCACCATTTACCCATGGAAATGCAATTAGTAAATGGAACTGTTGGATATATTTTAAATATGTTTTTTAATTTTGGATTTTGAAATAATTTTATATGCAAAAAAGTTACAAGAATAATACAAATGATTCTCACATGTCCTTCACCCAGATTCCTCAACTGTTACTTTTCCTTTTTTACCATATTTGCTTCACCATTGGCTTTCTCTTTAGATTGATAGATATAGATATGTTGATACATGCATATCTTTATAAGTATACATGGCTCTCTATTTTTTGGCGCATACACACACACACACACACACACACACATTTTGTTAGGTTCTTTATTGAGAGTGGAACAGTTAGGTCATAGAGAAGGCATACTATTCAGTTTTGGCACATACTGTACTGCCAAATAGTTTACTAAAGTGATTGTCCTTTTTTAATCAGTATCTGAGAGTCTCATTGTTTCATTTAATTGTAACCCTCTGGCAGGTGTATAGTTGTATTTCACTGTAGTTTTCATTTGAATTATCCCAGTGACTTATTGAAGTTCAATAACTTTTCATATAGTTACACACCACTTGAATATCCTCTTTTGAAATGTGCCTATAAAGTGCTAGATTTTAAATGTCCCTACCTGACCCCAAAGTAGATATTTTTTAGTTATTACTATACATTCTTCTTCCACATTATGAAGTTTTACTTGGTCAATAAGAACTAAGTGAGCACTCTAATAACAATAATATTATACATACTGACTTTAGTTCTTGTATTGTCCATCACTGCACACACAAAGCTTCATGCTTTAAAACAGCAATACATGTTTATGATATTGCAAATTTCCTGTAGGTCAAGAAGGTGGGTGCACCCAAAATAGGTTAGTTAGGTGGTTCTGGCTCAGGGTCCCTAATGATGTCAGAGTCAGCATGTCAGCTAGGACATCTTGACAGGGCGGAGGTCTTGCTTCAAAGTGGCTCTCTCCCATGGCTTGTGATAGCTCCACACAACATGGCCTCTCCACAGGGCTGCTTGGTCTTCCTCACCACATCGTGGTTTGCTTCCACCAGACTGAGCGATTCAAGGGAGAGCAAGGCAGAAACTGCAATGTATTTTATGACCTGGCTTCAGAAATCATGCTTCATCACCTCCACGGTATCCTATTGACTACACAGATTAGCCTGTTAGATGTGACTACATAAGGCCATCCTGGAGGCTGGCTGCCCCAGTTGTTCTTACAAACTCAATTTCCCAAGATCTTTTAAAAATGTTAATAGAGGGGCCATGGCTGGTGTAGCTCAGTAGATTGAGCATGGGTTGTGAACCAAAGGGTCACCAGTTTGATTCCTAGTCAGGGCACATGCCTGGGTAGTGGGCCAGGTCCCCAGTGGGGGCCATGTGAAAGGCAACCATACATTGATGTTTCTCTCCTGCTCGTTCTTCCTCCCTTCCCCTCTCTCCAAAAATAAATAAATAAAATCTTTAAAAAATGTTAATAGAGCGGAAAATGCACTTACTTAATGCATGTGTATTATCATGACAAATATAATAAATTTTATTTGGGGTAAAAAAATTATTTCTTACAAATATTTTAGAGATTTGTGGGAGTAAATGGGTTTGGTTATTTTTGATAGTTTACCTTTTTCTTTATCAGGGGTGTCTTTCTTGTATATTCATGTAAGAATAACTATCAAAGCATCAGAATTCATGTATTCAAAGAAATGTTTGTGTACATTGTACTGCTTGGATTACTGCAACAATATACCAGAGACTGGGTGGCATAAATATCAGAAATTTCTTTTCTCACCATTCTGGAGGTTGGAAATTTGAGTCAGGGAGCCAGCAGGGCTGGGTTCTAGGGAGGGCTGTCTTTCTGGCTTGCCAATAGCCATGATTTTGCCTTTCCTTGGTCATGCAGGTAGAGGGCAGGATCTCTCTCTCTCTTTTCTCTTTTTTTAAAAATATATTTTATTGATTATGCTGTGATAGTTGTCCTATTTCCTCCCCCTTCATTTCCCTCCACCCTGCATACTCCCCCCCACCCACATTCTCCCCTTCAGTTCATGTCCATGTGTCATAAGTTCTTTAGCTTCTACATTTCCCACACTATTCTTGCCCTCCCCCTGTCTACTTTCTACCCACCATCTATGCTACTTATTCTCTGTACCTTCCCCCGCTCTCTCCTCCTCCCACTCCCCTGTTGCTAACCCTCCATGTAATCTCCATTTCTGTGTCTCTGTTCCTGTTCTATTGTTTGCTTAGTTTGCTTTTGTTTTAGGTGTGGTTGTTAATATCTGTGAGTTTGCTGTCTTTTTACTGTCCTATTTTTTATCTTCTTTTTCTTAGATAAGTCCCTTTAACATTTCATATAATAAGGGCTTGGTGAGGATGAACTCCTTTAACTTGACCTTATCTGAGAAGTGCTTTATCTTCCCTTCCATTCTAAATGAAAGTTTTGCTGGATAGAGTAATCTGGAATGTAGGTCCTTGTCTTTAAGGACTTGGAATACTTCTTTCCAGCCCCTTCTTGCCAGGAAGGTCTCTTTTGAGAAATCCCCTGACAGTCTGATGGGAACTCCTTTGTAGGTGACTGTCCCCTTATCCCTTGCTGCTTTTAGAATTCTCTCCTTCATTTTAATCTTGGCTAATGTAATTATGATGTGCCTTGGTGTGTTCTTCCTTGGGTCCAACTTCTTTGGGACTCTCTGAGCTTCCTGGACTTCCTGGAAGTCTATTTCCTTTGCCAGATTGGGGAAGTTCTCCTTTATTATTTGTTCAAATAACTTTTCCACTTGTTGCTCTTCCTCTTTCCCTTCTGGTACCTCTATAATTCAGATGTTGGGGTGTTTAAAGATGTCCTGGAAGTTCCTAAGCCTCTCCTCATTTTTTTTGATTCTTGTTTCTTCCTTGTTTTCTGTTTGGTTGTTTCTTTCTTCCTTCTGGTCCACTCCATTGTTTTGAGTCCCAGTTTTCCTCTCATCACTATTGGTTCCCTGTGCGTTTTTCTTCATTTCACTTATTATAGCCTTCATTTGTTCATCTAATTTGTGAGCAAAATCAACCAATTCTGTGAGCATCCTGATCCCCAGGGCTTTGAACTATGCATCTGATAGGTTGGCTATCTCTTGGTCGCTTAGATGAATTGGCTCTGGGGCTTTGATCTGTTCTCCTGTTTGAGCCATTTTTTTTTGGTCTGGTCAAGGCTGTTACGTAGTGAGGGGCAGACCCTTAGGTATTCCCCAGGGCAGGGCAGCCCAGTCACTGGGTAGTGACGCTGTATGTGGGGACGGGGTCTGAGAGGGAACAATGGTGCTTGCTACACTCTCTCTTGGATTCTGGTCCCTTCTGCCACTTCCCCCAAGCCAATTGTACCCTTCTGGTGCTGATTTCCATGTGGGTGGACTTGTGTATGTTCTAGGACCCTGTGGGTCTCTCCAATGAACTCTCCTGTGAGGCTTGGAATCTCTCCTGGCACCTCACCCCCCACAAGTGTTTTCAATCAGTGTTTTTAATCGGTGTTTTTAGGTTTTATTTCCTGGCACTGGGGCCCTGGGTTGCGAGGTTTGTCTCGCTCCCCGTTTTAAACCTCGCTCCCCATTTCCACCTGGATTTTCTGTGGGCAAATGTGGGACTGTCTGGTCAGCCAGCCACCTTGTGTGGCCTCACTGGGTTTGCCATTGACATCCGTGGTCTGCCAGCTGCTGCCTGTGCACATGGGTCCACTAACCTCTGCTTTTTCCTGTCGCGACTCCGCCCTCTTATAGGTCTGGATGAATGGTTGTCGGACTTCCGTACAGTTCAGTTTTCTGTGAGTTCCGGTTGTTTTTTGTTTCTAAATTTGTTGTCCTTAATTTTGGATGTGCGAGGATGCATAGTGTGTCCACCTACGCCTCCATCTTGGCGGGAAGTCCTCTCTCTTTTCTTACAATGCCACCAAACCTATCAAATTAGGATCCCACTCTTTTGACCTCATTTAACCTTAATTACCTCCTAAAAGCCTCATCTCCAAATACAGTCATATCAGGGTGCTAGAGATTCAACACATAAATTTTGATGGGGATACAATTCAGTCCCTAGCATATGTGAACATATCTTGGTTTCTTCTTTTATTTTCCTCTTAAAAGTATTTGATGACATATGGAGTAAACAGATTTTGTTTGTATAAAAGTCTTTTGCTGTGAAGTCCAGCAGCTAATTCTCTGTTAGTTGTGAGGGTAAGGAATGAACAAAAGAGAAGAGGGAAGGTTAAGACAGATAGTGAGCCTGGGATGGGCAGAGCTACTGCCTGTTGAAGGTTATATTCCTTGGAAGCTAAGGTCAAAGTGTTATGTGCCTGCTCTATCTATCTGTCATCTATATTTCTTTGATATCTTTTTCCTGAGTGAACCAAACAGGCATCTTTCCATTTTATCCCTTACCTGAGGAATATGGGACTAATAACAAATGAAGTAGGTTTTCACGAAACATTCTTGTTCTTACAACATTTAAATACATTAATTTCACTGTATTGTCTTATCAGGTTGCTTACAGTTTTCTACCATATTATAAAGCTTAGTCATAGCTCAATAGTTTCTCTTGGTTATACCAAAGCTGAAAGACTCAAAGACTTTAAAATATAGTCTTCTCTTCTCTTTAGTGTTGCTGGCATGTCTAAATTAAATTAAAAAAATACTAGATGAAAGCTGTATGAAATAAGATATTCATCAAAATATCAACATAATTAGCAATTACCAAGGAAGTCCAGGCACTGTGGCTGGTTCTCTGATAGGCACCGACTTTCAACCCTATAAAGTAGCTTGTGTTATTTTTTTTTAATTTTATTTTAAGTAGCTTGCATTATTATCTTAATTTTTATAAATGAGAAAATTGCTGTTTAGAGAGAATAAGTAACTTGATTAAGGCCACATAGCTAATAAATGGCAGAGCCAGCCAGGATTTAACCAAGTTTGAAGCCATCTTCTTAACCTCTGTAAAAAATTAAGTGTTCAACAACAGGAGAATGCTCATATGCATTGTAAATTCAATACAATATAATGTTATGCCATCATGGGAAAACATATACCCAAATAATTTGTATTGACTTTGGAAAGTGTTTATATTTTAATAGTAAACAAAAGAATAAATATGCACTGATATGATATACACATAATGATCTCATCTATATGGAAAAAAATATATGAATACCCATAAGGAAAAAGGAAAGAAGTATAAACAAGTATTAATAATCTTTATCTCTACATGTGGTAATACTTTGAATGATTTTTGCTTTCTTATTGTACATTCCTGCAATGAACATGTATTACTTTTATAATCAGGAGAAACATAATAAAATTTTTAACATTTACACTATGGGAGGAGAAATGAAGGCTCGGTTTCTATGATTAAAGGAGCAAGTCCACCCAGTGACTGCTGTATCCGTGCAAAGGTGTGGGCCATTCCGTCTGCGATCTGTTTCTGATGCGTGTGGCTGTCAGGTGTTCAGACACGTTGTAATGTTCTCCCGCTCACTGCAGTCTCATCTTCTTTCTGCCTTATGGTGGCGATAAAGCAGAAAGTGTGTTTCTCATTGGGAAATTGGCATTTGAATGAGATGACTTCTTTTCTCTGCTTAAAAAAGATAAAAGGAGTTATCAAGCAATGTTTTCTTTCATCTCAGGATGTTGGCCCCCCTCCAACAATTGGGATTTATTGAACTCCAGTGCTTGCAAATTTTAAAACCTGACACAGGGGATCAGCTCACTCTGAATTTTACAAATCAGTGGAAAAACTCAAAACAAAAGCCCATTACAGAACACCTTAATATTTATCTGTTTGGCAAGATGAATGCTTGTAAACAGCATTTTCAACTGTTAGCTTCAAAAATAATACTCTGAGATCCGTATTGGATGTTAAAAATTTGCACAGAACCATAAAGATAGGACAAACCCTAGCCCTGGCTGGTGTGGCTCATGGAATGAGTGCTGGCCTGTGAAACAAAGGGTTGCCAGTTCAATTCCCAGTCAGGGCACATGCCTGGGTTGTGAGCCAGGTCCCCAGTAGGGGGTGCTCGAGAGGCAACCACACACTGATGTTTCTCTCCCCTTCTTTCTCCCTCCCTTCCTCTCTGTCTAAAAATAAATAAATAAAATCTTTTTTTTTAAAAGGACAAACCCAAAGAAAAAAAGTGCTTTTAAGAGAATTAAGTTTTGTGATCCATATTCTCAATTAAGTTGTATCTCACTTATCTAGATGTGTCATTTCTTTTGACTTTAGCATCATATGAAACAGGTATGTTGTTGGTATTTAATTAAATAGTGTTGTTTCATGAAAGCCTGTACACCATTGGGCTAGGCAAAAGAAATTATATTAAATCTACCTATCCAATGAGCGTAGGTAGATGCTCATTGGATAGGTAGTTTACTATTTAGCACTGAAGTCGTCAGATCTAAATCTTGACATTAAATGAGACATTGTTTTACTGAGATTAATCAAAGTGGAGGAAAATTAAAAAAATGACCATATCTATGTAGAGTTAGTACTTTTGCATAAAAAGAGTACTTGTTGGGTTTCAGTCAACAGACCTTAGCATCTAGATCAATGCTTTACCATCTATATTGATGATAAACCAGGCTACCACCCTACCATCAATTTGTTATAGACAAATACTCTTATAAGATACAATAAAATTGAAGTACCAGAAAAACGGAAAAGAGAAAATAAAAACACAAAATGGAACCACAAATTTTAAATGGTTTCAGCTGACATGCAATTTTGTCTAATTTTTCTAAAAGTTTTAAATCCTCACTCTCGCTTTCTGTACTTTTCTTGTCGTGAGCCAGTAGCAGACGATTCTTGGACCTGCAGGGTGTGCAGACCCCAGCGGAGCGCTGCTGTGGGCTCCTCTGCTCCTCCCCAAACCCCTCTCTCTGTTTAGCTTGGGATGGAAATCTGATTAAGGGGTAGAATGAGGCTGATTTCACTGTCCTCACCTGCAGCTCCCTTGAGAAGGGCTGCGGGCTATACCTACCTCAGTGTGGCACCAAGACCTGCCACCTGTAGTGTCTTGGTGTTGTTCCTGCATTTGTAAACACCGAGGCGCGTGTTCCCCAGGTGCAGCTGGCTGTGGTTTCACGTGATCCCTCCAACCAATGCCAGAGGATGCCAGGAGCAGCGTACTCTGCTCAACCAGGAGAAAATATTCCTGAGAGTATTATTCCTGTATGGATGAAACGGTGAACAGTTCTTGCCTTGTCTATGACAATCACAGTCACAACAATGAAGTTTAAAACGTTTGTTAGAACCCAACATAATTGCTGACACCAAGTCTCTTGCTATGGCTCATGCAGCCAACTTTATCTAAGTTGTTTGTTTTTTTGTCCCAGTTCAAAACTGATTCTTAAGGTCAGTTCAGGATTTAGAATTTATGCAACATTTCAAAGCTACTTCTTGCTTCCTCGCTGGTTGATTCTAACACCCCACAGCTGAAGTCTGCAGGGGGTGGGTGCGGTCCACTTGCTCAGTCTTTTCTACCAGTAGTAGGCATCGTTAGCAGCCGCGCTATCCGTGGCATAGTAAGCATGGCCATTGCTTCAAGAGATGGGGAGCCGAAATTTCTGCAGCTGTTGCTGCTTCTTTCCCATCATCCACTGGCCTGAAGGTCCCCCAGATGACAGAAAGCTATAACTATGTAGAGGTTGTATTTGGTTTTGGAGTACTTACTTACTTTAATGTTCTTGAACTCAATCTGGAAATGTCTTTGTCAGCTATTTTTGCCTAGCATTTTTAAATTTAATATGCTGTATTTCTTCATCTGTGACAGAGACAAACTTGTGAATATATCTGCTTATGCCTCCTGAAGTCCAGAAGGTCAAACTTCTTTTCATAATAATGCTAAGAGATATATATATATATATATTTTTTTTGGACTCTCTCTCTTTCTCTCAAGAGCAAAGTTTCCGGTGGCTCCATGACATGTGTGTGCTGACATCATTATCCTGACTGCCAATGGCATGTGTGCTTCTGTTTTCTCTTGTGTATTTTTTGTAATCCCAGTTTTAATTTTGAACATGCCAAATACTGACAGATACATCCTCCATAAGCTGCAGTTGCTTGTGGTCTTCAATAATTATGAAAAGTATAAAAGGGTTATGAGACCAAATACTTTGAAAATGGGCACATTAGAAGAATAATGTGGTTATTTGTGTTTCCATGGAAATGAGAGACAATTTGGCCATGAGACCCATAGGAAATGTTTTTTTTATTACCTTGTGTCTAATATGCCCTAGTAATTGGTAATGACCTGGCAGGGAAATAGATTCACCCTTAGAGACTCCAGGAGAAACACAAATTGCTAAAACTAACACCTACACCTTAATTTCAGAACTTCTGACCTCCAGAACCCTGACACGTTTTTGTTGTTTTACACCACCGCGCTTGTGGTAATTTGTTACAGCCACAATGGGATGCCAATACAAACTTGTTGCAGAGGAAACAAAAATAATTTGTTGACTGTCTGCTACGTGCCAGGCCTGAAGCGAGATAACATAGTCAGTGATTAGAAAATCTAGGATTCAAATTTAGGTTTGCTTGCCTTCAGAGACCAAGTTATTCTCACTAACCTAGCTTTATCCACCAAAATAAAATGCTATGCACTGAAAACATATGGATTTCTCAAAGGATAATTCTAGAAGTCCTTGGCTACTGAAGATCTACTTCATAATGAGTAACCATATAGCCATTCAGCGTATTCCAATTAGGAGTTATTTTCCCCCAGATTACTCCATTTATTTCTGACTAGGAATTAACTCTCAAATTTAACTGCAGCATGCTCATTTACCTCTGAAATGAAATGTGTCAATTGTTGAATGTCAAGCTTTGTCTTATGAGAAAGAAGTTCTAGAGTGAATCTCATTCAACACGGGTAAGATAAGATTATTTGCTTTTTATGTTTTTTATTTTTTAAAAGATTTTATTTATTTATTTTTAGAGTGAGGGGAAGGGAGAGAGAGAGGGAGAGAAACATCAATGTGTGATTGCCTCTTGTGTGCCCCCTACTGGGGACCTGGCCCGCTACCCAGGCATGTGCCCTGACTGAGAATTGAACTAGTGACTCTTTGGTTCTCAGGCTGGTGCCCAATCCACTAAGCTACACCAGACAGGGCTATTTGCTTTTTAAAAAAATATTTGATGGTGGAATAGGCTGATTCTTCTGGACTAAAGCTGTATATTTACCTATTATATTAACATTCACCACCAATGTTTTAAAGGCAAGATTTATTTAAAAGCAAATCATTTAGGATGGATGACACTTGCTTTGGGAGGTAGCTTAAATGTAAACAAGGTAAAAAATAGATAAAAATGTGCAAATATTCAGAGATATAATTTAGGTACTTCAGAAATATCACTGATTTAGGGAAGCCACATTGATGGGTCCATAGCTTAAGACAGTAATAGCATACAGGGTATCTCCATCTTCATTTTGTCTTAACCCTACTTTTCCTTCCCGCTATTTCAAACTGTTCCAAGAGTGTATGTCAGTCATTTCTGAGTGGCTGTTAGGCCAGTCTCAAGATCACCAAGTCTCTAAATAGCCTCCTAGTATAATCACAGCCATCTGTACTGGATTCCCCCCAGTGGATACCTGCACTGAGGAGGAGCCCAGGCCCATGAGTTCTGGTGATTATTACGCAATATTTGGTTTGGCTCCATTGTGGGTAGTGCTGGACTACCCAGGGCTGAAAACACCCCTAATGTGTCTTCTGACAAAGGCCTCATTAAAAGAAATTCCTCCAAATCTCATTCTATTATGGGGTGGGGGCTGGGGATAAACCAAAAGAAGAGAAAAGGATAAGTTGGATGATTCTCCCTACTAAGATCCAAGTTGAAGTGGTCTAATCCTCTACCTTAGATCAGGTCTTCCTTCCCCAAGACAGGAAGTGGAGTTTGGGTGGGTGGTGAGAAGACGAGGTTGAAGGAGTTAATTAGGTGGAAAGCAGGGCCTAGCTCTCTTTCTAGAGCAACAGCTGGTGGAGAAGTTGTTTTAATGAGACATGGTAAGTCAGAAAGGCCAGGACCTCTAAGAAACCACGTCCAGCTGGAGAACATTGCCAGAGAAGCAAAAAAAAATTTTGTGCCCTTTTTTTATTCTAACACAGGAAGTTTCCCCCGACCCCTTCAATACCATGGCCCAACAAAGATCCTCTTAAATTAACATTGCTTTTATTAAAAAAGAATGCAGGTCAGGGAGGACTGGAGCCCAGATCCGATTTGTCCAACAGAAGGTTCATGTCATGGTCACAACGGACCTCCCCAGGCATGTCTGGGGCCCGTCAGCTCTGTCAGCTGAGAGGTGAACCAGAGCTGGTGCTCTTCCCTACCAGCCTTCCCTACCAGCAGCCGGTGGTGCTGCCTCATTCCTCCAGCGGTCCATCTAAATCCAGGGAGGCATAGGACTCTTCTGGTTGCATTGTGAGGAGAGGTGTCTGATCACAGCATCTGAACGCTCTGGAGGCTATGCGGCAGTGCAGCTGCAAGCATGAATCAATTAATCGGCTATTAGGTTCAGACTCTCAGGCAATGGCAGAGTCAGCTTCATGCTGGCTTTGTTATATACGAAATCCCCAAAGAGAATAATACCTTATCTAAACTCTCATTATATTTTGTAGTAGAATGAATGGATCGATAATAAGTTTTGTTCCAATATAACATTAGTTTCAGAAGAATTTCCCCTTTTTTCTTTCTCTATCAAGAAATAAAATTATAACCATAGAAATGAAGGCTTTTTTACTTATGGGCTCTGTGAAGAGAACAATGGTCTCCTTTCTAATATTAATATTTAGCTTATATTTTAAAATAAGCTTGGGTATCTGTACAACATAGAGTTAACTTCGTTTCTCAGAACATGGACTTACATTTGCATGTTTTTGAAAATTAACCTTTTTTACATGACAGGGAAATTAGATAATTTATTACTAAAATATAATAATTTTACTTTTTAATTTACCTTTTTTAAAATTAGGAAGTACATCAATATACAGAAAAGAATAGAGAATAAAATTCTTTAAATTCATTATCTAAATATCTACTAAATATCTAAAGCTCTGTTAAAGTAATATTATGCCATTTGTACTTGAATAGTTTCTGAAGAAGTGTTACACTACAGATATAACTATGCTGTCTTTATATTTCCCCCATCTTATTGCCCTCCCTTGCTCTGAGAAGTAACCATGACTATGGAATTAATGCTCATCATTTCTGTAGTTTGTATGTTTTACAATGTATATATAGAAACTATATAGTCTTATTTTACATATTGTCTTACTGTTCATATCTTTCTCCAGTCTGAAATTTAAACTCAACATTTAAGGTAGGATTTTTGTCCTGAGGAACTTGGGGCATAGATAGAACTATATAAACACCAAGCCTTTAAATTGGGATGCACATTTCAGGGGCTACATGAACTTCTGAAATTATAGGTGCATGTGTATTTTTCTGAGAAGTAGGTCCATAGCTTTTACAACGTTCTCAACTCCATGTTTGACCTCAGAAGTCTTTCTTCCAAACATTGAGATTCCATTAATGTACAAAGCTTTTTTTAATAATAGCGATATATAATTATTTTTACTTTTACATGTTTTTCTATTCTGAGTGCAGCATTTTAAAAAATCAATAGTTCCATTAATAGGCTGATTTTTTTTTTTTTCTTTTGGGATGTCAGCGATGTCCATTTTGAAGGCAGGGAATGATTTTAAAGAACTGCGTATACCACTGTGACCACTAGAGGGCACTAACACAACTAAAAATAGAGACGGTATCTGAAGAGTAAAATACAAATGCCAGAGGAGTAGCTTCCAAGATCTTCACGTATTTATTTATCTCTGTTTACAGATTTCTACATCGAGCTTCTAATATGTTCTAAAACTTTCATGTTCAGATTATGTGAATGTTATCAGTCTCATAAACAAACTCAAAGCAGGCTTGACTGAAGGGGAGGCCTTAAATCTAGCCAGCTAGATTCTGGCTACTTATCGAGTCATTGCTGCATTTTTATGATGCCAATTGCTGGTCAATTAATTGATATCTTCATCAATAAAAATAAATAACACGACTTAGCAGTTTACCTAGACAAAAACTGCCTCTTAAGACTCTACCAAAAATGCTTTGCCATCATTTATGCAACCTTTGTATACATTTACTCTTTGGAAACATGCCAAGGTTTTCTGATTTCCAGTCAGCTGAGACTGTTTTACTTATTTATTCATTCCTTTCCTTCCTTGTTTAGAATAAATTTATTTTTGGGATTTAATTAAGCTGTAGCATGGAATCTTTTAAAAATGTCATTTAACTCATTTCTTTATTTTGCTATTTTTCCCAGAAATCTTTAATTTTATTTTAACTATTATGTTGATACAGTCTCAGAATTATCTAGTGAGTATGTAGCCACTTATTAATGCATTCAATCTACTGAACAAAACGAAGATCCCCATTCAAATGGAGTTTATGGTCCACGGGGGCGGAGGCACATGATAAACAATGATGTAATAAGTAAGTACATTGTATCATTCGTTAGAAGGTGCTAAGTGCTATATAGAAAAATGGCAAAGAGAAGGTAAAGGACTGTGGATTCAGGATTGGGAGTTGCAGTTTTAGGTAGGTGGGTCTTTTTGAGAAGGAGGTGAGGGAGCTGATCCCATAGATATCTGAAAGGAGACAGAAAAGCTAAAAAACAAAAAGCAAAATAAAACCCCAAACAGGCCCCCATGCTAGAGAGTACCCGACTCACCGAAAGTCACAAAGGAGTGAATGGGGTGGGGGAAGCTTTGAGGAGGGCAGGTGATCAGAGAGCTGCTGTGTGGTGAGACTTCCTGCACTGCTGCAAGGACTTGGCTTTGACTCTGAGTGAAAGCGATGGCGTAAAGGAAAAGGACGCCACCAGAGCAAATATTTTAACAGGGTCATTCTTATATTATCGATGATATACTGCTATTAGTAATTGGATCAGAATAGGATTTGGTTGCATAAATATAAAATATTTATCAGAAGAATACATTAAAGGCAATTCCTGCTTACTTGGGTACTGAGCACATTTTTTATAGCCTCATTCTGGGTGGTGTTTTGAATTCTGGACCAGCTGTTCTTGTGATCCTAAATATTTCCTATGCAATATGTGCCACCAAACAAAAGATGCGCTTAATATCATCTTCAGGAAAACATCACGAGGAAGTTTGGTTGGCAGGAGACATAGACATTGCATCTCAAGGAATTTTCCAAAAGCGTCTAAATTTTGGAGAATCAGACACATGCTTTGCTTCGCTGGTAAAGAGAGTGGCAAGAGTTGATTGTTGAAGTCAAATATCCCCAGGGCTCTGGTGGAAGCCAGTCGCTGGTGTGCTGGTCAGTGTTGACCGAGCAGGGCTGGTGGGGAAGAGCCCTGACACGTAGTATTCACTACTTTCTGTGGTGTAAATATTCCCAGCTTTGCACAATTTTATGCTGCTGATGGGACCCATAGAATTCTTGAATGTTTAACCATCACTTGTGAGAGCCAGCTTCAGAACACCACAGGGTCCAATTAAAATGAATTGAGCCCCCATCCCTTTTACTGTGAGAATGCCAGGCCCCACTTCGCCACCCCCAACCCCTCCGCCAGATCTACCTGGGAAGCCCCAGGTGCTTGCCTGCTCCTGGTAGGGCTGTCCCGCTTGCTTCCTCAGAGTTGCTCTGTTCTTAACGGCCTCCAGGCTGCTGGGGCTGCTGTGTGGCCGCAGCATTCTTCCTTCCTGCTAGGAGGGCTGCTGTAGGTAACTCTCTCTCATCCTCACTTCCATTCCATCCACAAGGCTTGCTGACTTCTCCTTGAAAATAGATTCTACATCACGGTAAAGCTATTCTATTCATCTCCCTCTACTTGACTCATCCAAGGCACTGTCGTCTCTTTCCTGGAGTAGCCTCATACCTGGCCTGCTTCTTCCCACACAGCACCCAGAGCCATTAAAAAAAAAAATCAAAGCATAATGTTTCCATGTACCAAGAAACAAACAGGAGGAATTACTTCAACATAAGAGCAGACAAAAACTTTTTTTTATCAGGTTGTTCACATGTCAGCATTTAGTTACAAAACAGGTATCAAAAGAAACAGGTATTAAAAGAAAGCTTTTCAGTGGATATGTGTCCCTTGGTTCAATAAAATCACTTTGGTGTGTAACCACCAATCTCAAGTGGCGAAGGCAGGGTTTGAGTCCAGGCCTTTGTGGCCAGAGAAGCTGTGCTTCACTATCCAGCAGGCCTTGGTGCTAGAGTGGTGGCCTGGGCAACAGGGGGAGTCAGAATCACCCACCTGCCCTGGCGCTGGCCATCAGAGAGTCCGGATGGCTTTGGGGATGAACCACAGGAAATGGGATGGGGGGAACAATTATAGTTTCAGGACAACCATGGCCGTTGCTGGGGAATCTGAATGCCTGTTTAGGGGTGGTGGTGATGAGCAGCTTCTAGAAACCCAAGCTCTAATCTGGCAGCAAAAGTGGGATTCTCTCCCCAGCTCTGATTTCCCTTCATAGTTTCAACTAGACCACAGAGGGTGGAGGGCTGACACTCCGAGTCCCTGAAACCTGGGGATGGTGCTGGAGAAGCTAAGAGGAGAGTGACAGTCCCCTGTTGGCACTGGGACCACGGGGCAGACTCTGGGAGGGGTTATCTAGTCACAGGCTGTTACCAGCATCAGCAGGAGGCCAATTTGGCCGTTTGTCATATAACTCAGGAAACTTAATCAGCTGCAGCCTGCTTCCCTTCAAGCTGCCGCCCTGTCTCAAGTTTCCATTCACACTTACTGTAGGGCTGGCTACGGAATCATGGGCATCATTTAAATATAATCTAACTTTCACAATAAGACTACAGGGCATTGAGCTGTGGTGTCTTTGTATTTCAATTTTATTATTATGGAAGAATGGGCTTATTGGCAATATCTTCTCCTGACAATAATTCATTAGATGCTGTCAACAGCAAAAATCTTAATGGACTCGAGCTACGTGAGCCATATGTGTTATTTCTTTCCTTCTCACCCTCAGGGCCATTTGGAATGAAGGATTCTCAGGAAATGGACGACATATTGTCAAGTCTGAAAGCATATGGGGCTGAACAGGATTCTATTGAAGGCTCGTGGTTGTATAATCCAATATTTATAAGCAATTAAAGTTCACCAAAGTCTATAAAAACATGCCACAGCTGTGAATCAAATTAGTGCCTTGACCTACCCAATTACACAAAGAAAACATCAATATTATAATTAGGCAGTCAATTCCTTTCTTAGAATTAATGTAAACAATGATTATGCTTTAAAATCAAATGAACACTGTATTTTCTAACTTGAAGCAAGAAGCCCATGCGAAAAGATGCAAAATTCCAAGTAGGGGAGAGTTCCTTCATGTTTGATTAGGAAACTGATAAGGAAGTTGTCTTTTTTTTTTTTTTTTTTTTTTTTAGTGATTTCAGCAAAAAATTTCTTTTTGATTCCCATTAATCCCTCTCTTCTCTTGTAAGGACTGACTGCCCATAGATTTAAAGTCATTGCTTTGTCAGTTGTAGAGCAAAGAGTTTCAAGCCATTGCTGAATTATTCAGGAATTTCAAACCACACCTGAATGCAGGTGTAAGTCACAGCCAGTCATCTGCCTGTTGAGGTCCTTCATCCTTGTCAGGGAGAGAAAATGCTTCAGGTCTAGGGCAGGAGCTTCTATTGTGTTTGAACAAGGAAAATTATACCAGTCCTGTACTCGCTTCCTGTCTCTCACTTCTCATTCTCATGATTTCCCCTTGGCTGTCCTCCATTCACTGGTCAAAGTTTCCCATCACAGAAACCATTCATGAAGCATGACCTTGCCAATCAATTTAAGAAATCTATGTAGAAAAGTGTAGTGTATTTAGAAAGAATTACTGTAAATTGTAATTTTTTTCAGTTGGAAGGATGTTTTGGGGATCTCTAGATGAAATGGGGCTTCCATCAAGATCTTGTTTTTTTTTTTTTTTTTTTAAGTAGTCATTGAAAGATGCTTAATTCTATAATTTCTAAAAACAAGTTTTTGAAAAAATGTTTTGCTATGGAAGGATAGTGGCAACAGGATAGATGTTTTTGTGAGTTTTGATGACACTTATTTTATGTCTGTATATTCAAAATAACTCTGCACGGGCCATGAAATGAGTTGGTCTGATTATTTCACTAATTTCCTACAGTCAGGCTATTTATTAAGAGATTTGTAGGCTGTTTTACTAACAGCTGTGGCATACCCTTGACACCTTGATTATTTACCCTTGAGATTTAGGATGGCATTTTGCTTTACTATTTTTTCCAGAGTATAACTGGTACCGTACAGACAACTTGACACATTTTTTTTTGAAGATATTTCTACTGGAAGTGTAAAATATACTATCAGCATCTTAGGTGAATCTGTACCAGAGAGGGGCTTAGAATGTACCACATCTTGTAGATGTGGTGACTTTATAAAAATAATTTGAAGATGATGCCAGAAATGGCCTCCTAACTTCAAAATGCTGTCATTTATCATTTTAGACTTGATGTATTTCTTTGACTGCTCAGAAAGGATTTGCATCCTTGCCCTCCTTTTTGTAAGGAACTTGTTTCAGGAAGTCTGAGTGTTAAACTCTCACAACTTGCTCTTTTTGTTCTAAGTCACATGTTTCAATTCCCTATTCCTCAAGATATCATTGAGATAATTAGCTGCAGCTTATTATTATTTCTTGACTCGGAACCAATTCTTATACTGAATACAAATATATACTTCTTATATTGATCAGACAGAATAAACAACCCATTCTGTCATCACCTTCAAAGCCATTGCTTTGAATTCCCACCAAATGAATTGTTTTCTAAGTAGTTTGCATTTTCTGTTTGAAAGAGAACAACAAAACATTAGCAGTTTTTTTTTTTTAGATTTTATTTATTTATTTTTTGAGAGAGGGGAAGGCAAGGAGAGAACCAGTAATGTCTGAGAGAAACAGTGATCATGTGGCTTCACACACTGCCAGTGGAGCACCTGGTCCTCCATCCAGGCCTGTGCGCAGACTTGGAATTGAACCGGCAACCGTTTGGTTCGCAGGCCGTAGTTTAGTACACTGAGCCACGCCAGGCAGGGTGACAATAGCATTTTTTTTTTTTTCCTCTGAACTTCCCTGGTTGTTTATTGAACATTGAAAGACAGAGTGAGTCTATTCTGTATTATACTTCAGTCATTGTTAGACACCATGGTGTCTAACCACTGACTTATATTTTCAGTTTAAATAAAGTTTAGGCATTAAATTGAGTATTTTGTATAAGCCGAACTGTAGTGCATTAATGTTCAGGTAGGGTATTGTATTTCCCCCGTGAATCTGTTCTCCCTGCCTTCTTTTCGTGTGTCTGTATTAGGAAAGGCAAGTGGCAGCTGCTGGCATTTCACTGACCTGAGCTCTCAGTCTCTCCAGGTTGCTCTCCCTGCAGCTGGAGATCCCGTGACTACAACCGGCCACACGTCTATCATATTTCATTCGGAGTTGAGTAGACATCCTCTTATCCCCAGGGCACTCACAGTCGAGTGAGGCAGCTGCTGATCTTCCCCTTGAAAATCTAATCTATTTTATGACTCATGAACTTTCCTTAGTAGAGACATGTTACCTATTATCCATTTGTGCACAGTTTTCTTTCATCGTTTTCTGCTACACTGCAAACTATTTTTTGTGACTTATTTGATGTTAATTGCTTCAATGAACTTTTTAAAAGATACAATTACATTTGTTTTCTTTCAGTCCCCTAGCAACTTTTTGGTTCTTCAAGACCTTACAAAAATAATTTAGGCTCCTGTGAATTCATTAACAAATTCCCTTCATAATTTAGGATTCTTGTCAGATCTGCCAATGTGTGCAGAGCAGAATCAAAATGAGCATTCCCCTTAACCTGCTCACAAAACAAAAACAAATAGGAAACTCCTATTCTTTTAATATAATTTACCTTGAAATTGTTCATTGTTATTTTCTTTTAAACGAGAGCATTTTTTCTTATTTATCTTAGACCATAATTGTTTGAGAATTTTCATCTATCAACAGGCTTGCAGTGTGTTAAGGGAAATGTGTTGATAATGTTTGTAAAGCTCACGTGTTTTCCTAAATTCATTGAACTGACATTAGTTTTCTAATTGTTAATGGCGGTAAGTTTTACAAAGTGAGAATAATTTGTTCTCAAACGTCCTATCAAGGTTGTCCTGGCTTTCTATTTCTCCAGAAATTAGATTCCTTGCCTAAGATTGCTTGTGCATCATTATATATGTTTGTATTTTCAGGATACAACAAAAATATTAATCATTTAAATGTTTAAACCTTTTCTACCCATGAATATAAGTGGTCAATATCTAGTGTACTGTATTGTAAAAAATATTTTCTACCTTTTATTATGTGTCACGGGAAGTTATTATTTACTTTCTATTTCTTTAGATGTCTTATTTTCTGATACCAATTTTTTATTTGATTTTGAAATAATTTTAATCTCACTAAAAATTTACAAGAACATTACAATGGGCTTTCTGTTCTATTTACCAAGATTCGCTATTTGTTAACATTTTGCGACATTGACTTTATCATTTCCTAGTGCGTGTGCTCTCTCTCTCCTTCTTCCTCCCTCTCTCCCCGGGGTGCATGTGCATGCACACACATAAATGTATGCATGTATGTATCCTGGTGATAGACAGAGATACTTAAATGCAGATTTGTTTTCATGAACTGTTTGAGAGTGGGTTGCAAGTGTCAGGTGCCTTTACCCCTGAGCACCTCTGTGTGCCTACGTTTTGTCAGACCAAGGACTTTCCCTTACGTAACCACAGGACAATGACCAAACTTAAATTTAACATGGGTCCTACCTACATCGTGATCTAATCTAGAAAACATTTTCAAGTGTTACAGTTTCACTAGCTGTCTTAATGATGTTCTTTCTTTATTTTTCTCCCAGTCCAGGGTGCAGTCCAGAAACCACGTTGCATTCAGTTGTCACTCCTTCATTGGAACAGTACCTTCCTTAGCCTTTGTTTGTTTAAGATGACATTAATTTTTTAAATATTTTTTTGATCAAGAAGATTTAAGTTTTATTCTCCTAAGAAATGTCAAGTATGTAATACAATGTTATGATTATAGTTGCCATGTTACACATTAGGTACTCAGACTTGAATCATCTTAACAGCTAAATGTTTGTACCCTTTCACAAACCTGTCTCTTTATTTCCCCACCTCCCAGCCCCTGGCAAGCCCGAATCTGTTCTGTCTCAAAGTGTTCAGTTTTTGTTTTTTGTTTTTTCTGGATTTCACATGCAAATGTGACTACACAGTATTTCTTTTTCTGTCTGGATTATTTCACTTAGCATAATGCCCTCAAGGTTCATCCATGTTGTCACAAACAGTAGAATTTTCTTAGGCTGACTAAATTCCACTGTATATATGTACCAATCTTTATCCACTCAACCATTGATGGATGCTTGGGTCGTTTTCCAACCTTGGCTATTGTCAGGAATGCTGCAATGAACATACGAGTGCAGACATCTCTTTGATATCGTGTTTCAATATTTTTGGATTTATACCCAGATAAGGGATTGCTGGGTCCTGTGGTACTTCTATTTTTAATAGTTGAGGAACCTCCATACTGTTTTCCACAGTGGCTGCACCAATTTATGTTCTCACCAACAGTGCACAAGAGTTCCCTTTTCTCCACATAAAATGGCATGGATATTTTTGAAGAATAGTGGTTAGTTACTTCATAGAGTGTCCCTCAATTTGGATTAGTTTGAGATTTCTTTCTGATTAGATTTAGGTTTTTCATTTTGGAGGAGGTATATCATCGAAGAGAAATTATGTCTTTCTCAGGACATATAATTTCTTATATCAAGATATCCCTTTGTAATTTGTACTACTTTGTGACATATGACTAATTTATGGGGAGATATTTGAGATTATATAAATACCCTGTTCCTCATGAAACTTTCGTCATCTAAGCATCCATGAATGATTCTTGCCTAAATTAATTATTTATTGATTAATTAATGAATTGTTTGAACCATGATTTTTTATATTCTTTATTGCTTCTACATTATAATGTGAAAAAGAGCTTCCCTTTCTCCCTCATTCATTTACTCATATCAGCGTGTATTCTTGGATTCTTTTTTTTAAAAAAGATTTTATTTATTTTTAGAGAGAGGGGAAGGGAGGAAGAAACAGAGGGAGGGAAATAGCAATGTGTGGTTGCCTCTCAGGTGGCCTCCACTGGGGACCTGGCCCACAACCCAGGCATATGCCCTGACTGGGAATTGAACAGGTGACTCTTTGGTTCACAGCCCATGCTCAATCCACTGAGCCACACCAGCCGGAGCAGATTCTTATTTTAATTTTTCCAGTTGTATGTTATTATCCTTAGTATTTAAATTGAAGCACAAATTGTCTCAGATTTGGTCAGTGGGGCTCCTTTGGGACTTTGTTTTTATACTCTCATTTTCTTTTGCTCCATACATAGACCTGTAAGAGTTTTATTTGCTTATATTCATTTACTGTCTGAGTCACAAAATTTTCATCTTAATGAAATAATCAGATAGTAACATTAGGTAAAAGTATAACTTTCAGAAAGTTAAAAACATGACTCCTACACAGCCATAGTGAGTGTTAATTATTTTACTCTTTAGTGAAGGGACCAATAGGATGATAAATCTAATTAAAAGGGGAATTTGAGAGCCTGAGTACTTAAGGACAGTAAAACATGGAATGCTGAAATAAGATTGCACAGTTAGATATCAAACTGGTTAATAATGCTGCATAGCAATGAAGTTGTGTTTGTGCTATCTTTTCTATGAACAGAAATCTGCAAATTAACATCTAATTTCATGGTGACCGGGCACCTACGAACACTGCATTCTGCTTTTCTACTTTAATAGAAAGTCTAAAATTTCATTGGTGTCTTTTGTGGATCTTCTTAAAGAAGTGTAAGCCCGTTTTACCTGGGAGTTAGCACTTGAGCGCTGCAATAATCCAACCAGACTGGGAATGTTACAGAGCAACAGAAGGTCCGTTATTGTCCGCAGCCTTATGGAAAGATGCCTCTCAAAGCCAGAGATTTGTGAAAAGGAAAGGAAATGTTTATTTAATGCTATGCAGAGTTAAAGTAGTGACTTAACTTCATTAAAATATCAAAGTCCTTTAGGATACCCACAGACGCCCACAGTGCTTCCTATCTCCCTCTGCCCTAATTCGAGGTACCGTAATTGCAAGGAAGAGAAGCACACGTCAGGGATCCAGGCTCTTGACACCGTCAGCTGTGTTGTCATCCAGGCAGGATCTCTAATTAATCCAAAGCCATGTGGCACCTTCTCATGGTCTACTGGCAAGAGTTCTTTCACCCTTCTTTCAGGCAGTCTCTCTTGCTCCCAGGCCACGCAGCCAAAGGGAGCACCCCAAAGCTGAGTGGTCCTTCTTCTACCAAAGCTGTGGGGAAGGGGTTCCCACTCTGGAAAAGCCAGGTGGTAATTCTCTGCTAAAGCCACATGGTGATTTTCCCTCACAGGGCTGTGAGGGTCCTAACTCTCGGGAAAGCACATGGATTCTCCCTAATGGCTGCCGGGTCTCCGTTTAAATCCCTGCGCCAAATCTCTTCTGTACCCCCATTTCTGACTCCTCCTACAATCAGTTACACCTGCCAGCATTCCCGTATATTCCAAGTATTTTTGGGATGCCATCATGAGTCTGGGCAGGTGTGTCCCCATTTTCTGGAGCCAATCTTCTCCAAGTTCCCACTCAGGCACTGTGACTTGGGGGTTCTTCCCCTGGTCCCGTCTTGCGGGGGAGTCCTTTCCATCCCCCCGGCTCAGAGCATGGTCACAGCTATTTAACACATCTAAGCTACCAGGCAAAGGCTATAGATATGTTAAATGACCATGCCATGGATTAGCAGATCTGCATGTCCCTGCTCCATGTGTCCCTTCCCCCAACTCACACCTGTGGGGGAAGGGGTGAGGACATCTTATATGTCCCTCTAATATTTCCTGGACACCGTGAGTTCTGGGCCCATTCCAAATCCCTATTTTGGGGGCCCCCCTCCTGGCTGCACCCTTCATCAGGAAGACTCAGCGGACTCTTGGCCTCCTCCTCCTCTTTAAAATAATTAATTGTTTGCATGTTTTCTGTTTCTGCTTTTTTATCTTTGAGTGATTTTTTTCTTTTTCTGGACATTAATTTTATTTCACAGTTCTTCAAACTGCGGAATCCCAAACAGGATACCATATTCCTCTGGGTCCAACAAATACCAAGCACATGAGGTATCTGTGTTATTTCAACATACCCACAGCTGCACATGCTCTATGGGAAAGCACTCTAGACTTATTATTTTTTGACCCATAAATTAAAACATAAGATATCATAAATTGCCAGATTTTCTACTTACTTTTATAAATATGTTTATGTTGCTTACTCTTTACACATTCATTTATTCATTAAAAATATATTTAGTGTTGTAAAAAATACATACATTAAATTGACTATCTTAACCTGTTCTAAGAGTACAGTTGAGTACTCCACTGTACACTTAGAACAGTACTTAAACCGTTCCCATTCTGGAGCAACCATCTCCAAAACTTTTTTATCCTGCAACACTGAGACTCTCTACTCATTACAAAATGACTCCCCATTTCTCCAAACTTGTTCTGGCGACTGCCATTCTGTTCTCTGATTCTATGGGTTTGATTATTCTAGGCAATTCATAGTAGTGGAATTATACAATATTTGCCTTTTGGGAGCTCCTCATCCATGTCTTAACATGTGTCAGAATATTAAAGGCTGAATGGTATTCCACTGTGTGAACATACCACATTTTGTTCATTCGTTTGTCAGTGGCTACTTGGGTCGCTTCTGTCTCTTGGCTGTTGTGGGTAATGCTGTCATGAACGTGGCTATGCAAATACCTCTTCAGGGCTCTGCTTTCACTTCGTTTGGGTGTATACCTAGAAGTGTAATTGCTAAATCGTATTTTTAATTGTTTGAGGAACCTCCATCCTGTTTTTCACAGTAGCTGCACCACTTTACATCCCAACCAACAATGCACAAGGGTTCCACGGACTTTCTCTACATCCTGGCCAGTCCTCATTTTCTGTTTTTGTGATAGTAGCCATCCTAGTGGGTATAAGACGGTGCCGCTCTGTGGTTTGCATTGGCACTTCCCTCATGGTTTGTGATGCTGGACATCTTTCCCTGTGTTCGTTGGTCATGTGTGTATCATCTTTGGTCCCTCATTTAAGTCCCAGTTTGTGTGCTGAGTACTAGGGAAACAAAGATAAATGAAGAGGTTTCTAGACCTTAAGAAGTTCATAGTTTACTTAGGAAACTAATCTGTCAGTAAATGACTGTGAAACAAAGTAAGAAATGTCCTGAGAAAAGTGATGAAAGTATGTGCAAAGTGCTCTCTGGTCATTGTCTCACCGTGTTATTGCTAACACTTTCTTTTTAGTATTTGCTGCTGAGTGCATTGATGGTCACTTATACCTTATTCCATCAGAGATAATTTACAAGTCTTCCCTTTCAGCTCCTTGTACTCACCTTTACTATTCATTGGCTATTGCCATTGAGTTGAATAAAGCAAAATAGGCTTCTGAGGTTTATTTCTGTTCACACAACTGTTTGTGGCTGTCGCAATGCTTAGGGCCTGACATACTGCCTCCCTGCCAATTCCTAAACTCTAGGAATTTCTCATCTACTTTAATCTAAAAGATCAACATTCTCTCTCTCAACAATTGTTCTTTCCTTTCCACGGTGTAAGCATGGCTTGGACACTGCACTGCATGTTTCCCCCAGACCCAGTCCTCTTTGACACGGAGTCGGAAGAGTCAGGAGAAGGAGGAGTGCAGGGGAATGCGACAGACCATCTGTTCCCAGCATGTGATCAGCTGACCCAGGGAGCTGCCTGTACTTGAGAAATGGTCACTGGTTAAGAAATGCCTTCCTTCAATATTCAAGTTCATATTGAGTCAGCCACAGTTCTTAAAGTGTTACCAATCAAACTACTTAGTCTGAACCACAAACCTAATACCTTTATGCTGGGATATTAGAAATACACTTATTTTCACTTAGGAAATAGCTAAATTAGTGGTAGAATCAGACTTTTGTGAAGTATAAACTAACAAAGGCCTGGAGCAGATTTCTTCCTGCAAGGAAAGTATCAGTGATCCCCACTAGGTTGATAATTAGCCATTAATTACCTATTAACATTTCACTAAATTCCTTATGCTATTTAGTTGTATTTTTGTCAGTCTGGGGTAATTGGGTATTTCTTAGAAATCGCTGCTGTTACAGTATTCTAGGACAGGTAAAAACAGGGCAGCATTTACTCAATTTGCTACAAAAATAATTTCAGTTACAGCCTGTCATTTTCTTTCTACCCTGAGACAAGATTTTCTAGGTATAAGGATATGATCTTGTATATTAAGCTGGACAGGAATAGATGTTAAAAGTCACTCACAGTTGTACTGACAGTTGAATATGCCTTCCATTCTAAAATTTGAACAAATGGTGACTTAAAATGTATAGTTGGAGTAATATTTAAGAACTTGATGTCAGTCTGTTTCCTGAGCGTTACTTGCTGAAAGGTATCTCGGTAAATTATAGCAAATGAAACAGTGAGTACCGAGCAGAAATCTGTTAAGACTCCTGGCAGGTTGGAGGGTTGTGTAGCACAGTGCTGCCACCGCATGGTCCTCGTCTGGTAGGATCTCAATATCGAGAAGCTTGCAAATTCTCTTTGATATGGGCAATTTTTTAAAAAAGACAGCAATTTCCAAATGAATCTTAAGAAGAAGTAGAAAACTTAAATAGCCCTATAACTATAGAGAGTAGAGGTGTAAAAACTATATCCTAAGAGCTACAAAACTTTGCTGAAGGAAATCAAAGAAAACTTAAACAAAGGGAGATATTTTCCCAGCACAACTCAGAAGTCTCAGGATTAAGATACCAATGCTCATTCAGTTCTCTCCATATTGAACCAATGCAATACCAACCAAAATCCTGGCAGGATAGTTTTAAAGGAATTGACAAGCTTATTCTAAAACCTACATGGAAATTCAAAGAACTCAGAAGATCTAAAACAATTTTGAAAAAGAAAAACAAGTTTGGAGGACTAATAGTAATGATTTCAAGGATTACTGTAAAAGTACAATATTCAACACAGTTTAGAACACAGTAGAGACACCAGACATACATCCACACATACCTGGCCCAACTGATTGTCACAGATAGGCTAGCGTGATTTAACGATGCTGAAACAACTGGATATGTGTATGGAAAAAAATGAACTTTAGGTATGGTATTCATACTTGATACCATACCTAAAGCTAATCTGAAAAGTGAGAGCTAAAACTATCAAACTTCAAGAAGCAAACAGAGGATACACAAACATTGAGTTAGGAAAGAGCTTTTAGAAAGGACAGGAAACACAAACCATGAAGGTCATGCAATTTCATAAACCTGATCCTTACCCACTGAACTGTAATCTCTGATGGGTGGAGCTCAGAAACCTGTTCTAACAAGCTCTCCAGGTGACTCTGCACACTAAAGATTGACATGCACCATAGCAAGCATGAAAAAGGAATTCAAATTTCTCCTCATTTCACCGTGAAAGTAATTGGAGAGTAGAAGTATGGAGAAGAAAAGACCCCTGAATGTGTTGGGGGAAAAAAACAACAGACGTTGAGAGCTGAGACAAATTAGAGTGCCCACGGTGCACATTCTGGGAAGCCGGATGATGT